>VDFB02022976.1:0-27216 GCA_007258455.2 Sequoia sempervirens | reverse complement strand
CTCATAAAAGTTTTTAGCATTAGAGTCCCTTGTTTTTATAAAAAATTATTAAAAGTATTATAAATCAAATATATGAACTTTATTTTTTAAGGATTAAAAATAAGAGCAATAAATATTTACTATTAATATTTATAATATAATTACTATTGAAATCATATTTTAGTGTTGGATTTATCTAATATTTTTTTAGCAGTTTCTTCGAGGAATGGAGTTGCCCCCAATGCACCAGTCAACTGGTGCTGAACTGCTACAATGAACTGGAGTGACTGTGAGTTATGTTGCTAAAAAATGTGAACTGCAGTTATGATGGTATGAGCTCATCCATGCTGGATAGCCGTTTCCAATACTTAGAATGTGCTGGTTAAGCCCAACCAAAATCCACCACTTAAGTGGAAAAGCAATTTGAGAAGCTACATTGCCACTTCAAACGTCAATCTCCCAAGCATTTTAGTGGCAACATATAGACCTTGCCGCTTATTCATAAGACCATTATAACAAACATAAAATCGCCACCATCCACCAAATTATATAGCCCATTTTGTACTTACAGAGCTGCGATGCAGTGGTTGACATTGTGGTTTGACAGGTCGAGACATTTCCATGCCGGAATTCCCACCCCCAACAACCAACACATTCTGTCCTTCAAATTCCTCCCCGGTTTTGTACTCGTTGGCATGAAAAATGCGTCCTTGGAAACAGTCGCTGCTGGAGAATTCAGGTACTACGCCACGATCAACCACTGGCAAATATACTGTCTCCATCCTTACGTTTTTTTCATGTTTTTTTCATTTTAAAACTGGCCTGAAACGCCTATTTCTCCCGTTTAATCTCTAGTCATCATGTTCTGATATGGAATGGTATAGTATGTTAAGGTATCTTAATAGTGCGTAGTTGTAAGGAGAATACAAAACATGTGATTTCTTGGATAAAAAACTTACTTAGATATCTAAAAAAATGTTTGAGATATCAATTTAATTTTTTAAAAATAATTTAAATGCATCTAATTTAATTTTTTATATTTATATTTTTTAGAATTATTATTTAAATATATAAAAAAAATTAAAAGGATTTTTTTTGGTTTCTCAATAATTTTTTTTTAATTGCTAATAAATTTTAATAATAAAATAGTAGATTAATTTTAAAATTTTATTTTTATTTCTTTTTTATATTTTTTTGTTAATTATTTTATTTTCAAATAATAAATACTATTTATATATCTATCTAAAATTATAATTTAATGTAAAAATTATGGTTTGGTTAATTATTTATTATCTCAAATTAATAAATTAACAAATCAAAAAAATTAACTCAATTTAACAAATCAAAATATTTTCTTATATTTTTTTATTAATGTCATGATTGTATTAACAAAAACTCTTACCTAATATTATGTTTATTATCAAATATTAATATTTTGGCATGTAGATAGTTGTCAAATTTAAAATAAAAGATAATATTTTTTGTTAATATTCCATTACACTTCCTTCCATTGTATTACCTTCCTACCATTATAAAATTCCTCTCAACATTAACAACCTTGCATTACAATTCTAGCATTGTGTTCTCTTGTATTTTCCTTCCTTTATCATATCATTCTATTTAAATTCTAAAATTTAGATAAATTCTTTATTCATGATACATTAGAATCTAATTTAGTGTATCGCCCCCAAAGTCACCCATGTACCCCATATCATATAATTATCATTTGAATAATTACACTCATGAAATTCTTATATATATATGAGAGGATGAAATTGAATCAAATGTTAACATATTGCAAATATCAACAATTTATCTATTACTTAGATAAATTGTTGATATTCGCAATATGTTAACATTTGATTCAATTTCATCCTCTCCGGTCTAAAAGACAATTTAATAGTTAGAGACAACCCCAATGAAGGTTCTTGAAAATCCAAAGAACATGAATTGAAATATTTTCGGGTATCCCTCCTATAAACTACATGACCTCTTGCCTACAACAAGATGCTTTAGCCAAACGAACTAGGCCCCCCGCCCCAACATATATTGAAATCTTGAATGGCTATTGTTTGTTAAAATTATATTTTACTTTATATAATTTTTCAAGTTTTAATAAAAATGATTAGATCAAGTGACTTGATTATCAAAATATCTTGTATTAAAATATCTTACATTAGAATGTGATTTAGTTTCTCATCCCTCTAAGTCGCCTATATGCCCCCACATAATAAATTTATGAATGAACCGTTACACTTTTATAAAATTATATATTATTGTTTTATTTTCTAAATATTAGATAAATTGTTGAAATTCATGATACATTAGAATTTGATTTAGGGGAAAGGGGCCTATAATGGAGCAGGTTCCAATAGTCGGGATAGAAGTAGTCCTCTGTGGGTCCCATAGTGGAGCACTTTAATATCCAATTGCAAAACACTTTTTATCCATAAAGTACACAGTGACAAATCATGTGATGCCACATCAGCGCACCAATAAAACATGACTTAGTGCACCACTATCGGTCTCACTTTTTTTTTGGGCCTTTTTGGATACCTTAACAAAAAGCATGCTGATGTGGCATCATATTTGATGATGTGGCCCTAAAATGAAATATAGAAGCACATGACTTGCCAAATAAATTGTTGTACAGAACTGAGAGCAATTTGAAATTTCCATGTAGGATTTTGAGAAAGGCGAAGTTAGGGTGCTCCACTACGGGCCCTCTCCCCTAGTGTGCCGTTCCCCCAAATCCCCTTTATGCCCCCACACCATATACTATTTGAACCCTTGTACTCATATTATTTTTCTTCTGTTTGTGAACTTGACCACTTCCAAACATTCGTCTTCCCTACACAATTCTTGTTTTTTAGATCAACGATGACTGGTTCTTTCTTACTGCATTAAATTCATAAAACACATTTGCTTTCTGCATTACGTCATGGCATTCTTTGTATCCCTCTTCTACTCCTTGACCCCTTGTATTATTTTGTTTTGTGTGTTAAAGTTGTCACCTTTCCACACTCTTTATATAAGTGTGCTCTCATGAGCTATATTAAAAATAGCCATGTAATTGTGGTCATTTGCAATTTTTCAAAATCCACTTCAATACATTAGGTACAAGTGGTAAAGATTGAGAATCATTACAATGATGAGTGATGACTGGCATTCAAATATCTGTGGAAACCTCATACTTCAAAGTAACTATCTTTGCATATATTCCATTTTTGAGAAGGTTTGTGCACATATTTAATGCTCAAGAAATATTTCTTCATTTGTGCAGTGTATTTCTCAAACAAACACAGTTCAGTTTTTGTGTAACTAGATACTATTAAAGTAGTGATCTATATAGACATCACCCTACACATTGAAGGGGCGATGTCCATATAAATAATTATTTTGGCAGTGCCTACTAACCTAGTTATACAAAAATTGAGCCACACTTGTTTGACAAATACACAGGAGTACAAATAAAGGGACACTCCTCGAGCATGGACTGTGTATATATATAATATATGCCTTCAAGACACAAATCAATATACAGCACATCATCCACTATTGTAATATTACCTTCATAAGCTAAATTTGGTATCTATTAACTCTCATAATTTGCTCATATACATCAATCCTCAGGTAGATTATGCTTTTAATATTAAACATTGCCTTGGGATTCTAATAAATCAAAATAAACCAACTTAAAAAGCTTACAAAACACTTGCTTTACAATATTTGAATTCGGGCTAGAATGCTGCACTATACCCATCCTAGATCAGAACTCACTTCCATCTCAGATTTAGCAAAAGCAATCAATCCCAGATTATGTAATTTAAGATGGGAATTACTGGCATTCCAGAAAGACCAGAAGTAATGCATGCCTATTCCCCAATGTTGGAGTTTATAACTGCATGCCAGCCCATGATATAGGGCAACATAAACTGCAAATGCAAAGCACCGCTGTTAGAACTATAATCACTCAGTTTCTTGCAAGATTGAGATTATAATTGACCACCTTCATAATTTTTACCCTGGTCTAAAGAAAAGAGACTAGGTTCGACAGGCAACAAAACCATACATTGAAAGATGACCGCATCACTGTAAATTCAGCTTTTGTAATAGGTACAACGAAGTTCTCCTCAGTTTGCTCAACCTTGTTTGAAACCTCTGCAAAAGAGATACTCATATTCAAACTTTGGGTAAAAAATATTTAGCATCAACATATACATTGCCTTTCCCATAAACATATGGAATTGAACAACAGCACTCGGTTCACACCTCATGCTAAAAGCTGCTAGAAGTCACCTAGATTGATAAAATAACTCATTATTATCCAAACATAGAGCTATGTGGATATGTGTAGAGCTTAAGCTATTAGCAGTTTAATGTAAGAACATCATTGAAACATTTGGATTGCTATCACGGATGGTCATACTAACATCAATTTATTGTTATCCCAGAATCCATATCATTTAATACATGTTAATACATAGGGTTTTTATAAATGGAATAGCACATTAAGACATCTTTGCTGGGTTTTTGTTTGGTATTGGCATTAATGAGGATCCTTCTTGCCTTAAGCATCCATGTTAGTTTTACTCTTCGGGATTTTTACTATTATCAATGTTCTTTTAATATTTGCTGTCCTTTGGGCAAAATATCTAATGGATCTCTCCCTCCAAAGTATAGTCACTGCTGCAGGTTTGGTAAAGTGCAATTATACCCAAGAATGCCAGGAAATTTGTCCCAAAGTATAGAAAAAGGTGATGAAAACTCACCTGCTGCTGATGGGTTTATTAAATATGAAAACTATCAACACTTCCGTGATCAAATACATGCATATTGCTTTAATTGGGTATTTTTTAGTTCCATCCCCTGAAAATCCATCACAAGCACCTGGACCAGAAACTATAAGATTGTCAATGGTAGGCATCACCAGTATCAGAAATCTTGTAGAAGGTGTCTTACCTTTTTGTCTTCGAGGAAGTTAACAATGGTGATGGAGCCCCAAACAAAGATATTTGGACGTGCAGGAGCACCAAAGTCATGTTATTCTAAAACATCACACAGCTGTGCATTCCTATTTCCCTTACCTTGTTTTAACCCTTTTTGGAAAACCTTTTCAGGCCCTTGAAATTTTATCTTCCAGAATAATAGTAGTTTCTTTTTGGGCAGACCCTCACTCCCTCATTGGAATTGGTGAATATAATCAGCATTTGCCACTTATAGGGTGCAATGAATCAATATCCTAATAGCTTGCTTTTGGTGCGGAAGTCTAGATCACAAAATTCAAGGCTTCCCTCTCATCAAGTGCAATAAGCTTCCTAAGTCCCTGGGCATAGTTCAAAGAAAAAAATGACTTAGGATGGTTGCAATGTGGTATCCTACAACGATGCTTCAGTGTTCCACCAAGAGCTCCCCCCTGTACCCAGCCATGAGCTAGTTTCTATCCTGGCAACTTAACCCTTGTCACACTGGCAAACTCAGCATTTAATAGGAGCAAGCAGTTGGTCAATGTCAAGCCCAAAAGCTCATTGGATCTTATTCCCAGCTGCCTACTCCTAAGGGCAGCCAAACATGCAGCAACTGATCCAAAAAGAATCCAGTTGTGTACTTCATCAGAACCTCAATGTATTTGAATATGAGGATTCCCCTCACAAAGTTGTGCAACTTCAAAAAATCAGCACCTCATTTTGAGAACATATGCAAAAGTTATGGCTCTGAAAGGTTTAAGGGAAAAATTTGCCAACAAAGGCAATTTTAGTAGCAGCACTGGCAATTTTAAAACTATCAGAGCAATTTTACTACCTTCAAACAGCCATGGTTTCAAAACTGCCTCTCTGCTAACACTGGTAGTTTTGCCCAAGCTCAAAAAAGAGCCTCAGGTCATTCCAATTTTTTGTTCTCTTCAATTCTTCAATCCTTTTGACTTTCAGGGGTTTTCTAAGGCTTTGACACTATTTATAAGCATTATAAGCTTGATTGTGCATGAAAGGATTTAATTGAGTCTTTTTAACTCAAGAATTGGGAGCTGTTTGTGAGAGTTCTTGTGCTCATATTCATTACTATTGTATCATAAGGCTGTGAAAGTGTAATGGAGAATTGGTCATGGGAGAGCATTTCAGTGTTGATGAGTATTCTTAAGCAAGTCTATGGACTGATGATTGATTGAAAATTGCCATTTGGAGTTCTAAAGATGTGTGACTCACATTTAGGTGGGATTTTTACCCACAAGGTGTTTCTCCACATTAATTCCGTTATGTCTCCACTTATGGCGTTCTATCTCTCTAGTTTTTGTTTCTTATTCCATTTAATCTTCTGCTAGTTTTCAGTCAATTGTTTGCTGTCAAATTCTGCCTCTTTTCAGATTTCATAAATTGTTGATTGGCCTACAAAGTATCCTTGGTAGTTTTCAGATCAATAACTTAAGTCTCCTATTGGCACCCAATTTCACAGTTTGGTCTGAGCCCCCTTTTGTGACTTAAGTATCCGGGACAGGGACAGCGGGACCACAAAAGGCATGTTTCAGGGACGGCAATCTGAGGGCCATTTTTTTGAGACAGTGGGGGAACAGCAATATATATATATATACATATAAAGAGAGAGAGAGAGAGAGAGAGAGAGAGAGAGAGAGAGAAATTTCTACAAGCTAATGAACAGCAATATAACAGCATCAATATAACATGACATTGTTGAAATGACGTTGGATGATATTTGCAGAAGCATGCATGCCAATCACATTCCAGAAAGAAACTGTTTCTTTGCACTTCTCACACAATACCACACTATACCAGACCATGGTCAATGCACCTTTAATCTCTTTTGCAATTGACAATAATAACTAACTCTAATACCACATCAAGAATTTTGAAATCAGAAATCCAAATTATTGATGTTAGTGTTAATTGTTATATAACGTATACCATTAACAATGAATCTGAATCATGATATATTTATTGCTCTTATACTATAGTTGTTTTGATTAGTGGGGAAAAGCAGGTTTTTAAGGGGTCCGAAACCCTTTACAAACAAGTTTTAAAGGGACCTGAAAACCTATCCAGATCAAGCAGGCTGCCAAAAGATAAAACATAGACAACCAGCAGCCAAATAGTATCAAACACTAGAAGATAGACATTACAACCCATGTTGCAGAAACCAGGTTTTGAAGGGAACCTAGAGCCCTTTACAACCAGGTTTTACAGGGACCTTGAACCCTAGCTAACTACGCACACAGCCTGAAACAGCCAAGCCACAGCTAACCAACCACTTAGAAGATACAAAACAAAGCCCAAGCAAGCAGCACAAATAAAGATGCAAGAAGCCCTCATCATCCCACCAAACGCAACCTGCAACAGCTAGGCCATCATATCGAAAAGCTCAGCAAGACCATAGTTGAGCCCTAACAAACAACAAACTTTGAGTAGAAACGTAACCACATGAAATATCCCACCCTGATCTGAGATATTTGCTAACTAATTTTTGTTATTTCTATTTGTTTTGGGTTTTGTAATTTTTGAAAGTATTTACCAGGAAACACATAAAATTGCAAAGCAAATGCAAATAGAGAAATGCTGAAAGTCAAAATATCAAATGATCAACTTTGATTAATTATTGCTTTGAATTTACAATAAGATTGATCATACTCGGATAACAACTTCTGATCTTGAAACTCTGTAAACCCTTATTTTGAATCTCTCCTGTAAATCGATGAAGCACAAATGTGACTCCTAAATGCAGCCACCTAAAGAGCAAACCTTGGGTGGTATTTCACACCTGTAGAATGCTTAATCTAAGAGAGCTACATTCTCCAAGATTGATTTGCAACAGCAAGAAACCCTAGTTTCTCCTCCACACAAAAACTTTTTGAGTTTTTCACAAGTATCAATCCATGAATGAATAAGAAATGTTTTTTGATTGCTTTTTATATCATCTCCAAAAAAAGCACGATTTCCAAGGCACTTTAATCCATTTAATATATTAAATGATATTTGCTTTTGTTGCCATGATTTAATTCAGTAAGTGGACACCCATCTCAAAGACATTAATAACTTGACTTTATGTTATTAAATAACTTTATATTATAAAGTCAATAAGTCATTAATGATAATCACCTTTTTATAATTTAATTATTATTAAAGTAAGCACTTTAATAATAATTAATATACCATAACTCCATAAATATTCATCGCCAATTAATTCTGCCAACACCATACGCCAACCCACTGCTCATTTGGATGCCTTACTATAAATAGTAAGGTTGGCCCCAACATCCCACTGACTTACTAAAAATAGTAAGTGTATATAAATGGAGCTAGAAACCCAAGAAGAAGATCCCCTTTGAATATGCCAAGGAACTAGAGAAGAAACATTGTTAACTGCCATCTAAGAGCCAATTAACTCCCCCACAAGGCCCTCTAATCACCAAAATTAGCCTACGAAGACTTGATGATAAGCTAATCCTCAAAACTCCAACGTTGGCTAAAAAGGGGACATTACAGTCTGCCCTTCCTGAAATTGCTTGATTACAAGCAGTCTCAACTAAATGCCTAGGCCTGTCATTTGAATGCCGGGATCCCAAATCAATCTGTAGTATGCTCAACCATGCCCAACACCACTGTAAACAACTAACCAGGTGTAGAGCAACGTACCAAACATAGATAAACCTGGATCCCACAACCAAAACAGAAGTCTGCCATACACATTACCCGCTAACTTCCTTTGCATTACTCTGATATAAACTTCACCATGCTGAAAGTGGTGAAACAACACATCAGGATCCAACTAAACTAACGTGTCAAACCTATCACCACCTGGATCCCAACACATCAAAACCTCACATTCATTGAACATGAGGAGATAAAAGTGTCTCAAAGTGTCCACATCACAAGGCCTCACTCCATGCTCTACAAACCTCCTATGGATGTGATGACTACCCCTCATAGGTGCTGAAAAATGTGTAAATGCTCCTCTTAGGTTGCTGATTAAAACAGATCAGCACCCTCTAGACTGAAAATCCAACCTATGGGAATGGATACGAAACTGCCCAGATAATAGGGTGCCAAAGTACCAACCCTATGCCCCTCTCCAATGCTAAGGAGATGATACAACAATCCTCCAAACTCCCAATCAATTGTTGTCCTCCAAGGATAATGAAAGGAAACCTTGTCCCCATTGATAGAGCAGTTGTTCCCTACCAACTGATGGAGGTCACTGCGGCCTGAACTAACACTACCATCATGCTCACTAACACTGCAGCTTCCATGTAACCACACCTCCAATGGAAATTTTTGAAACAAAGAAGTTGCAAACTCCACCATGGTCGCATTTGTATGATGAGAATCCAATTCCCGACCCTGCAAGCAACCAATTGAAAATAGCATAGTCAAATACCCGCAATCTCTAGTCTCATCTCTTGAAGATGGAAACACTCCATCCCAAAATGGATGATGTGAATCTTGAGCCAACCCACACCTACACACCATCAAGTCATCTGTGTGTGGACTAAAAGAGAAGTGATGAGCACTCCTTACTATGCAGTCAAGATGGAATGTACCTGCCTGCACCAATGATTCACCAACATAGTCCTCGAGAACACTCGCCTCGTCACTCTCATCATTTGAATCAGGAGGTGGCTCACGTCTCCAATTCTAAAGGGTTGATTGGGTTAACGCTCTGCAAGTCCTCTCTGTGAACCCAAAAGCAAGTTCTCTATTTGAAAGCAACTGGAGGTAATCGGATTTTATTTCCTGCAAAGCGTGCCTGATAGTTCGCAAGCTTTGAATAGAAGCTCGAGTTGAGACCCTGTACCGTCTCTCCTCAAATTTTGCTGACCAAAGGAGGTACTCAACAAACTTATGTGTGCAAGTAAAGCAAGTTGGGGCTTGATCAACCTTATCTCCAGTGACCTTCAGCTAATCCTTCCAACTCTGTGACTCACAAGGTTGTTGACCACAATCATCTATATGGAATGAATTTTCTGATTTGCTTCCAAGAGAGGGAAACGTATCAGCATGGAAACCAATATCCCCACTAGATGACACCCTACATTCCTCCTATAAAGAAGATGGGACAATGATATGATTGATCATACAACTCTCTATAGAATCCACCTCCTCATCACAAGACCTCTCAATAACATTCTCTGCATCACTTGAAATGGGTTCATCTTCAGGAACACCTACTGCAACAAACTGTTCCCTATTATGCTCATCCAGTGCACCCATCCCATTGGTGTCACCCGCACCTGTAAATGAAATGGATGTTTCCCATCCTCAATATGCACATTTCCCACAATCTGTGGATGTATGCTCATCACCGAAGGCTGCCATAGATAGCTGAATGTTAATTGTGGGTGATGATGACTATGCTAAGCTCAACTCCATTGTAAGCTCATCAATCTGAGTCTCTAACCCTTGAAGGGCTATTTGTGTGCTCCTCAAAGAGTCCATGGTGACCTCAAGCTCATGAGTGAGCTCACCAACCTCCTCTTCTTTCCCTTTTAGTGCATCATAATACATCCCCTCAAGCATGAGAAGATGGTCTCTGTCTGATAGTAGCTATAGGTAATTATTTTTCATTATGCCCAACGTTTCTCCAAGTGCCTAAAACTATACAAGGGAAAGTTCACTATCAAAGCGCTCATGTGTTTCTGGAGTCCTCCAACAACAATTTTCCAACAACTGTTGAGCAACATCAAAGTACTCTATGGCTGTAGCAATCATGCCTTCATTCACCTTTAATTGACCTACTAAATGATGGGACCCCTCAAACCTGTCATTCCTATAAAAAATTTCTGATTTGAAATCAGCACTATGATAGGATGTTGAATCATCATTAACTAGTTGAAAAACACCATCATGTGTGCCATCAATATTGCACACATCCTCATCAAATGTACTGCGGTGATGAACCTCATAGGATGGCTCACATAGAATATTCAAGGTTGTTGTTTTGACATCCTCATTGGACATTTCCTCTTCCAGAATAGATGTACGTACATCCACGGCATCATCCTGGAATTCTGCCAAACTATCATCATGAAGTAAGGCATCCTCGTCACCTACCACTTCAGATTCAGACCCTTTTTCTTCCATTTGTTTACTTGGGCATAGGTGATTCAACCCCCAAGGCTCCTTGCAAGTAGAGCAAAGGTTTTGTTTCCTTAACTCATTTGTGCTGCACTTCTGAATTTTTTCACTGGAATCCTCATTCCATTTGCCTTGGGTTCCAACATTTTATTTCAGCCTCTCCCTTGTGTTTGGGTTTTAACAGTGTCCAACAATACCCCTTGATGTCTAGGTCCCTCATAAGTTTGAAGAGTCTTGCTAACAGTTTGAATATAGACTTCTTTGTAGTCATCTTTTACCCGATTTAGTTTTTTTTTTTTTTAATTGATACTCCGTTTGACAGCAGTTTGAGAAGATGTATAACCGGGTTAACTTCAATATTCTTTCGATGCAAATGAAGATATGACATTCAAAGAATATCAAACTATACTTTAGTAAAAGAAACACTTCATACTGAGCATCAAAGAGAACAATCTCTATTGTGAATTTGCTTGGTTAATTTCAATTTTGCATACTGGACATTTTGTCAAACACTTTGCAAACGAATTATACGGAGTTGTTTCTAAGGTTGTGTGGTTTGTAGTTCATTATTAATAAACTCGGAAATAGGTGACATCACATTTACAATGCTTCAAAATAAGACTAAGTCATTACATATCATCTCTCCATAGAACCTCAGAGATTACAAACTGCTTTGATAGTTATATAGGATCATTCAAACTTGGACATGAAGTTTGCACACCAAACGGTTTGCCCCTGGTAACATCAACTCCACATTTGGCCAGACTTTGCTATAATGAACTTAAGAGTTACCAATTCCTTGTCTCAGGCATCACAAATTGCTACAGATCCTCACAACTCCCCTTTATTCTTTCAACGTGACTCTTTGAATTGTGCATCAATTATATAAGGGTTGTGCTACCATGTACCCTAACGTGTGGCCTAGGATAGGTCATGACTAAACCAAAGGAGTCGATGTTGTTTTTTGACTCCACGACCTTTATTCTTTCTATTGAGTGGCTCATAAATAAAGGAGCACCATATATATATATATGTGTGTGTGTGTGTGTGTGTGCATGTGTGTGTGATATATGTCTATATGTATATACATATACATATATATATATAGACATATATATATACACATATATATGTATATGCATATACATATATATATATATATATATATATATATATATATATGTATATACATATACATATATATATACACATATATATGTATATGCATATACATATATATATATCCCTCATTGAAGAACAAATGGTGATCAAGATTATCTTAAAATAATCAAGTGGTGGCAGTTTGTTTTATTCTCAAACTTGTTTGACTTCCCACATCACTCCTAAACTGGCCGCTATAGATACTTTTGTCTTATGTATCTTGTTTGGCAGCAACAGGGGTAATGAAACCTGGCGAACTCCCTTTGACCAGCGATGGTCACCTAATATTCACGTCCTTTTTATCTCCTTCAAGAAGACCCGATTATTTTAGACCATGATTTCTTTAAGGCATCAGACCTTGTTTGTCCTTTTCTACATTTGTTTTTATATGCCTTTTAATTGCTTCACCTTGTTTGATTATGAATATATATTATTGCACTTGCCAATAATTCTTCAAGAATGCTAGTGCGGGTTTATGAGTGGAGATGCGATGAAGGTTTGAAGTGCCCCGCCCTTATATTATGTGCAGCTTCAGCCACAGGAAGCTCACGTCAATAGATGTATATCAAATTCCTCCCAATAATGGATCGAATACCTTCAGGAAGAGTGGATTGCTTCATTCACATTCCCAATAAATATACTATTGTCTTCCCAGTATGGTCGGTTCTTATTTTGAACACAGGATAAGAATCACTGAATACTATTTCTGCTATAATCATTCGATATATATAGGAAAGGATTTGCCATATAAAATATCACCTGAGTGCATTATTGAAACCCCATATAATAATCTGCAAATCCCTTTCTTCCGGAAATTACTATAAACCCTGATATTCTGAATAAAGAAAGGAAAAAAAAAAATTGAAAACCAACACAGGATGGCAGGAAAACCGCTCTGATACCACTGGGTATATCCCAACCTGATATGAGATATTTACTAACTAATTTCTGTTGTTTCTGTTTGTTTTGGGTTTTGTAAATTTTGAAAGTGTTTACCAGGAAATGCATAAAATTGCAAAGCAAATGCAAATAGATAAATGTTGAAAGTCAAAATATCAAATGATCAACTCTGATTAATTATTGCTTTGAATTTACAATAAGATTGATCATACCCAGATAACAACTTCTGATCTTGAAACTTTGTAAACCCTTATTTTGAATCTCTCTTGTAAATCAATGAAGCACAAATATGACTCCTGAATGTAGCCACTTGAAGAGCAAACCTTGGGTGGTATTTCACACCTATAGAATGCTTAATCTGAGAGAGCTACATTCTCCAAGATTGATTTGCAGCAGCAATAAACCCTAGTTTCTCCACACAAAAACTTGAGTTTTTCACAAGTATCAATCCATGAATGAATGAGAAATGCTTTTTGATTGCTTTTTATATCATCTCCAAAAAAAGCACAATTTCCAAGGCACTTCAATCCATTTAATATATTAAATGATATTTTCTATGGTTGCCATGATTTAATTCACTAAGGGGGCGCCCATCTCAAAGATGTTAATAACTTGACTTTATGTTATTAAATAACTTTATATTATAAAGGCAATAAGTCATTAACGATAATCACCTTTTTATAATTTAATTATTATTAAAGTAAGCACTTTAATAATAATTAATATACCATAACTCCATAAATATTCATCGCCAATTAATTATGCCAACACCATAGGCCAACCCACTACTCATACTATTCATTTGGATGCCTTACTATAAATAGTAAGGTTGGCCCCCAACATCACACTGACTTACTAAAAATAGTAAGTGTATATAAACGGAGCTAGAAACCCAAGAAGAAGATCCCCTTTGAATATGCCAAGGAACTGGAGAAGAAGCACTATCAAATGCCATCTGAGTACCAATTAACCCCCCCACAAGGCTGTCTAATCACCATAATTAGCCTATGAGGACCTGATAATAGGCTAATCCTCAAAACTCCGATGCTGACTAAAAAGGGGACATTACACCACATCAATCAACCAGCTGCGCAGAATAGCAACCAAAATGATGTGGAGCATCCTTCAAAAGAAAAAAGCAAGGGAGCAGGAATCCTCTTTAAACGCCATCTAGCCCTACAAACCAACTCAAACTCCACCTCTAAAGGAGAGAGGTCCCCTCTATAGGAGAGGATGATATGGACACCCTTTCCTCTAAAGCCATAAATCTCCAACAACCTCACACTCCACGTCAATAAAAGCATATTCCACCTCAATAGGAACATCAAAAGAGGGTGCCAGAAGAGAGAACTTCCCACAACCTCCACTACTATCAACTCCACCTCCATAGGAGAGGACTCCACCGTTGTAGGAGCAATCTTCACCTCCATAGAAGACTTAAATGTGAAAACCAAAAGAAAGCCATTGCTCTAGAAGAAAGGGCACACATCGAATCCTTTAGCTACAAAGGCAAATGGAACATCAAGAGAGACATAGAAACCATCCCTGCAAACAGAAGATCCTTGACCACCTTCAAAAAGGAGCTCAGAGAACTCACAAATTCCAAAAATAAAACAAACCCCAACAACAATAAAAGCTTCAATGACCACAAGGGGTTCAAAGGCATAATCAACACAACAAAAGAACAAAGGCCAGCGAGGAAACCAACCACATCTGGGCAAAGACCCACAACAGCAACAGGGAGGGCAAACCACCACTCCACCTTGGTCACAGTAGAAAAAACATGAAGCTCAACCCTCTTGACACCCAGAATGCAGAGCTGCAAAGAATCTACACCAAACGAAGGAGGAGACAACCCCACCCAAACTCTGAAACAAAACCCCCGAGAAAAAAGAGACAACACAAATAACAAACGGCGGAGGAAAACCAAAGGCTACAAACAACCACCAAGCCAAGGCTGGCCCGAAGCAACAACACCACGCAACAGGGGACCACAGGCACCCACGCACGACAACATCACCCAAGGAAAGCCAACGCAGGAAGAGAGAAGGGAGCAGGCAAAATCATTAAGCTCAACCATAGACCCGACATGACAATTAGGGTCAAAAGACAGCCAAAAACTCACCACAAACCTCCCCGCCATAGGCAAACTAAATCGCACATTGAGAGACAAAGAAAGCCTCGAGTAAACACAGCACCAGAGCCACAGTAGCAGCCGATGACCCCACAAAAACTGAGAGCAAGAGGCACCACCGATCCCCAGGAAAGCAGAAACACACAACAAATGACAAAGGGGGAAACACAGGAAAAGAATCCTACCGTAGTCAAGCCTCCAAAGTAACTGCCTAAAAGAAAAGCAATGGTCAGCAGAGGAAAAAGAACACTCACATGAACCAAGCAACCCATCTGCATCATCCTCGTCCTCAGACTCGGCCTCGACCCCAAACATGCCCTCACCTGAATTTAAAATCACCACACTCCCGCTCATCGCTGCTCTTTAGGATGTGTAAGTATACTATAGTTGTTGTCACTATTGTCATGATTAATTTAATTGTTATTTTACTACTGTCATGATATATTGCTGCTATTATAATGCAGTCATGCTAAACTGTTGTCGTAATGCTATCATGATATAATTAACTGTCTTTTCCTTTATGTTATGAACGATTCTTTTTTAAAATATTATAAAAAATTGCTTCACTATAGGGGACGCCTGGCTGTCCCTACTGTTAAAAGGCACAGGACAACTGAGAGGGGGGTGAATCAGTTGTCACAAAAATTCAAACTTAAAATTTCAACACTTATCAATTCCACAACCACATTGTTTTGTTATTAAGTATGTACATGAAATACAAATAACAGAAAGCAAAATCAACACAAGGATCACCAAATTTTACGGTGAGGATTAACTCACAATATAAAGAGATAACAAAACCAATTACAAAGGCTCACTACCCAGAAGAGGACTCATTGTCTAGATACAAAGGCTCATTGCCTACAAAAAGGACTCACTGTCCAACTAAGAGGCTCACTGCCTACTAATACAAAAGAGAACAAAAGATCAACCACAACAATTAACACACATCTACAGCCTTGGTCAAAAGATTGCAGAAACCTTTAGCTCACTGCCTTCAGGAATCTAACACAATGAAGTACTGCTGCCCCAACTTACTTTCGCACACTTCTACTCTCTTAATTTGTGGCTTACTTCGTCACTTTGCATCATCATCCAATTCTTCGCAATTCAACTTGCATTTATACCATCTTCAACCTTAGAAACTTTCTCCAAAGTCGGCCACACACGCCTCATTTCATAAATTCAAATCAGGTCGGTAACTCAACATTCTCGCAGTGGAAAGGAATGAGAGTGGACTAATAAAAATACTTAACCAAGACCCAAAATAATGTCTCGGATCAACCACACACTTCCTTAATTAAATTAAATTTTTCAAATGAAGTGTAAACACCAGGTCGGCCGTTTGTCGAAAACACTAACAAGAAGATAGTAGACGACGTAAAAACGCCATTATGCACGAGAAACACATCTTAGATTCCTTCAAATATATCCACTATGCAACACCTCAACACCGAACTCCTTCCATCACCCATCCGAATCGTAAAATACATACAGCAAATCAAAACTGAGTTTCAAACAAAACCACACGTGATATTTGCCGTAACTAAGAGAACACTATTATAAGACACATTCTGCATCCGGCAGATTCGAGATAGAATAATGGATCATGGAGCAAACATTTCTCCCAAATATGTAAAGTTAACTTGAACGGTTCAACAATCAAAGAACGAATCTCAAGCATCCTATCAAACCGTAAGCGCACCCCTAGGAGATATCACTACTAGATCACTATTATAAACCTTCGCACCGCATAAGCATAGGATCAACACAGAGAAACATATACCGGGTACATTCCGAACATATTCATAACTTGACTTTCGCTTATTAACTTTCAAAAGCACTCGAAACTCATCAATTCAACACATTTAACATCATACAGGCCCACATCGCCAACATCCTAATAGCATCTCAACTATACATGTGTTAACCGCAATATATCGAATCGTGTTGACATCAATGACAACACCACCAAACTTGCCCATACTTGCAACACCTACCCCCTGGGATAGTCAACAAACATCCAAGACATCCCCAACCGCCTCGAGAATAGGCAAGCATCCACTAACCATTTCTTGGTGTCCCCTAAAATGGGCACACATTGCTAAGACATTTCCAAAATTTTCTTTCTTGGGGAGGGTGGGGAGCGGGGTTGGGGTGTGGGGGGCAGCCAAGGGACGCCCCCAAAAGACCTAAGGAAATGGGGACACGTCCTCACGTAACACAATTTATAACCAATTTGAGATAATTTCTAATGGGTTTCGTCTGGTCAAGTTTGCACAAGTGTTGCTCCCTTTCATTCTTCATATCCTTGTCAATTGCTAGAAGTTGCAAAACCCAAAAGTATTCTAAGTCTAAATATGTTTTGGTCAATTTCACATGTTTCTATGGAGTTTTGGAGTTTCCCCTTCCAACATGCCTTTCCTCCAACCTACACCTTTTCTTTTTTCCTTGTCAAGATATCAAACTTTCCCATCCTAGCATACCTTTCCCTTGAACCCCGCATTTTCCTTTGATTTTGTTAGAGTTTTGGACTTTCTTTTACCAGCATGCTTTTCCTTAGACCCCTACACTCCAATGCTTTAAACTAAGTTACCTTTTCAAGCCACAGTTTCAATCGTCTTCTTATCCACATCCACTGAGGCATTGATTCCTTGATATCCCTAATCCTCGACTCTCAATATTTTCCTAGTATAAATTCTTTGGAGTCGAAGATGCAGGAATATCTCTAATGTGGTACTTCTAGCATGAGTTATAATCTATTATCAACTATTGATCCTCGATATTTCCCATTATGTTATTTTATCGAGTTGACAAGTTCGGACCTATCTTTACTTGCATGCCTTGTGGGATGAATTCCTTAATATCCCCTATTGGAGATTTGATCAGAGACAAAAAATTACACACAATAATAATATTATTTTATTTCAATATCATATGTCATTCAATACAATACAAACTTATATAGGAATTTTATCTCCTACATTGAACCACTCCCTAATAATATGAGTTGTTCTAACAACTCACATACCTATAATCTCTTGTACAACTAATAATATATTATCCTATAATATTCTAGCAAACCAAACTAACAATAATATTAAGTTGTTTGTCAACAACTTTATAGCTAACCTAAATGCTTATGTAAACACTAATTCCCAACACCCCCCCTTAGTGTGAACATGGAGTTTAAGTACATCACATGAGCTGGAAATAGAATCATATGCCTACGCATATTTTTAGGTCTGCATGCTGCTATTTGGATCTTATTGCACATGATCACCTACATACGAGAACTTATCCCGCTTTCACTTCCGGTGAACTCATCACCGGCCAACCACACTTCCAAAAGTCCGACAGTCAGAGGATTAGTATAGTTAGTTTGCTCCCCTATACAACTGTTTACAACATCAATGATGTCTCTATTCTCCTCCTTTCATATTTAATAGGGAAATGTTTACAATGTTCTCAATTGTAGCCACTGTTGTTGATCGCTGCCACTCGATCTCTAACAGCATAAGAAACTGCCATTGCCCCCTGGAAGTTACCCTTGACTTTAGCTGATTTGGTGCAAGTAGTTTTGTCACCAAAACAATTATGCAAACCCGTCACTAGTGACTAACAAGAGGTTGTTGAATATCCTCCAACCTCCTGCGCCTCCATCCTCCAATGGGTTTGCTACTTATTTAGCAAGTTTGACATTGAGACTCGGCTTTAGGATGCCCCCCCTCAAGATGGATGTCGCATACAAGCGATTGTGCATCCAATTACAATTGAGACAATTTGACATGATAACTAATAACTCACGTCAATAGACCCTAAACAAAATGGAGGGCGTCGTAACTCGTGGTTCTCTGATTCAAACCCTAATTGTGTTTTGTATTGTTTTTGCAATATTTCGATTTTTTTGTGTTTTTGAAGTTTTCACAGGCAAAAAATGAAAATTGCGATTTCTCTAGGATTACAAATTAAATTCATATAAAATTCATACATGCATAGAAATGTGTGGAAATGGTCCAGAATAGAGAGGCGTATTTCTTATTCCAACTTTTCCAGAGCATTTACAAGGTAAAGGCAACAAAAGAATGCAAATACAAATTATTAATGAAAAAACCTGATGGCGGCTGTAGCTGCATTAATTGCTTGAAGTCAAAGGTATGGCTGAAAGTAGTAGATGAATCTCCAGCTCAAAATTCAATGCCAAACCTCCAGTAACCCCTGCGCACTGATGCCAATCAACTGAAACTAAAGAATGGAGACGTCCCTGTACTGTGAAGAATTGTACGACCTGCTGGTACAAACAGGTACGGCCTGCTACAACAATGAATGATGAAGTACGGCTAAATGGAAAGATGGCTCTCTGGTTCCCCAAAACTCACTGCTGAGTCACTAGAACCCTAGGCGCACCCAAGCTAACTGTCAGAGACTGAAGAAGAGAAATGTATCCCTCTGAAAGAATTGTACGGCCTGGAAAGGGTTGCAGAAGAAGCACGGCCTCGTCAAGAAAGGGCAAAATGGAACACTTTCCCAAGAATATCACGTGACCTCCGAATAATATCCTAATGAAGCCGCCTCGCTGTCGGATGAATAACTCCGTGAAACTCACTGCACAACTCAATAACTTAAACCGTGATCTCTAGATGAAATCACCAAGTGCCACTAATCGATATTTCATGTACCGGCCTCGCTTAATTCGGGTAGTTTTGCCTAGAAACGATCGTTCGCCGTAAACCCTAAGGTTTGCAAACCCAATACCAGAGCAAAAGACAACAGTGAATAATATTTACAATCGCTCGACGGTCTTTGATCATAAAATATATACTCTCAATTAAATTCAATCTAATGTTTCTTTTAATTAATCATTTAAATTAAATGATTAAATTGTCTTTTAAGACTTAGAGAACTAATTTAATAATTACACTTATTTCTAATGAATAATAAATGTCTATTAAATCAAAACACATTTTATTATAAAGTATAATAAATACTTTATAACAAAAGCCAAATTAATTAAATAATTTTAATATTTAATAAAGGGACTTTAATATAAGTCAAATTATTAAATATTTAATAACTCATTAAATACTCATTTCTCCGCCAAATCAAATCAACGCTGAATCAATCTAGTTTAATAATCACACAAAAGCCCTCATCAAATAGCATCATTTCACCTAACTTTCTAAAAATAGAGTTCCCGAAAAGCTCTCTCTAAGATTCCCCCAGGCGTCCACCACAATCGCGAAACTGAGCTACGCAAACACTGATAATCAGTCTGGCGATCCTCTCGACACCCCGGCCGCCCTTATCAGGATCGAAACAGTAGGGCTAACCTCGAAGGCAAAGGTCACGAAACGGGGATATGACAATAAGTGACTTTGACATACAACATACAATATTAACCTTTTAATAAACTAACAATAACTAGACAATAAAATGTACTAAAAGCTTAGCTTTAACCTAAAAAAACTATACATTCAAACTACAAATAATACCCACACATGTACTAGAAACAATATCCTAGTGATATGATGGTTGTTGTAGTGGTGTACTAATGAATCAAGTGGAAAGGATTAGATGAGTAGTTTCTTGCAAAGATTGCATCACATGTGCCTCGAATGAACGAGTGCACAAACATGGCAACCTATGACCTATAAAGAGTGTCTCCACCACTGCCGGACTTCTCTTTAGAACCTACCTCTACAATAGATCCTTGAAATAAAACCTAGATACTTCTTGCTCACTTATTGAAGTAAATCCAACCGTCCTTCCAAATTGATGTATTGATATTTTGCTAGACAAAATTAATGGAGAATAGGTCATTCTGTGCAGCTGGAATCTCCAAACTATTGATCATTCGATTGAGATAAAGTGCAAGGGGGCTATGCAAGATGGGTAGAACAAGAGTTGCGATGATTATAAGAAGATTCATGATGATCATGCCATGACACACGGACAAGATCTCAAGAATTGAAATCTTCGGACACAAATTAGGTCATGAATCAACTACAAATGCACTAGTAACTTTTGCAGGAGAATCAAATAGATTATACAAGTACTACAAACATTTGTGTCATCATTTGGAGGTCATATAGAAAGTATGCCTGATCAAAGTACCCCACAAAGTCTAGAATAAGAAACCACCACCTATATCTCTTGGTCACAACAGAGAGAATTTGCCAAGAAGCTCTCGCAATGAAACCCAAACTCGCAACAAACATAAATTCTGACTTCCTCTTTTAAAAAAGACCAGCAAAGAAAGATAGCATTCTTAATGGACGCTTCATCACAATGGATTTCACTGTGATACAACTTCTTCTAAGCAGCTTGATCACCAAGTAAATCACCATATATCACCTTGAATCATCAAAACAAGAAGCACAAGCAATACTCAATCACTAGAGATGAATGCCTCCACACCAGATTTTCTCTCAAGAAACATATCTCAAAAGTAAAAGAACAACTGGAAAGAATTCAGTATTTGTATAAATGAAGACATAATCAGAAGAGAAAGAAGCAAAAATTAGAGCTAGGAGACAAAGTTTGGCTTTCCTTGGGTAAGGAAAGACGATGGGGACAAGCTAAGAAAATCAAGCCACTATGATATAAGCCTTACAATATTTTGGAGGCAACAAATGAAAATGCATTCAAACTTGATCTACTTCCCTTCATGAAGATGCACTCAATTGTAAATTGTGGGTACTTGCAGCTTTATAAGCCCTCTATGCTAGATGAAGAAAAAGAATAGATGCCATCCTCTTTGAAAGAAATGGGTGTGGAAGGAAGAGTCATATTAACAATGGATGTAGTGTTATAGAAGAAAACAAAGGAAACTAGAAATAGAGTCCAAGAATCACGGAAAATAGGACTCAATGATCAAAAGGTTAGCTAAGCCAAATGATATTCCAAGGAATCAATGGGAGAACTCTTCTCCACTTCGTGTCTCATTAAACTTTTGTGGGACCAAAAGCTTCCTAAGAAGGGAGGTGAGATCCACAAGGATCAAAAAATTAAAACTTTAACAGGAAGACAGATTTCAGAAACAAACATTGTAAGTAACAAGTTAGCTAAAAAAAAGATATAAAAAAAAGGGTCAATTCTGCAGATTGAGTCAAATCCACACTTGCAGAGATCAATGCCATGCAAAATAGAATCACAACAAGGGGGAATGATCCCGCCATTGCACAAATAAACCTTGACCATTGAAAACAATGAATGAACAGATGTTCTTTGCATTTCCAGCTTCTAGGAGATTTCTCCTTGGGCCCAGGGAAAAGCTCTAGCATCACTAGCAAGCATAAATAAAGGTGTTTGGGATGAGAGAATTGAGTTGAGTATTTTATTCAAGAGAAGTAATAACAAATTTGATTGTTCATTAGTTGTAGGAGATAGAAAAGAGATTAGAGAGCAAACATTGTTACACCCACTTATTGTACTATTCCTTCGATATTAATTCCATTGGGTAGTTGGGCATTTGCCACTACCAAAAGTTAGTTTTCCCCTCAGATCATTTCCAAGGTAAATTCTTGGAGTTGTGTGAGTATTTATATTTCTGTTTTGCAAGCTTATTTTGCTTATTTTACTCACAATATTTATACCTCTTGAATAACTCCATTTGTTTAAGCAAGTAGCAAGGTAGAAAATAATTTGTGATTCTTGAAATCTTTAAGTTAAGAGGTTTTACAGATCAATGGGTGGCACAATGTTTGCAAGTTTTGGATGGGAGGTATGTTTTTGCCTCCTATATTGGGAGGAATATTGGAGGTCATATGTCTAAAAGCCAAAAGGACAAGATTCATTGGATATCATTTGTCTGAGTAGGATTGGCTTCAATATTATGTTGGTCATGCCTACAAAGAGAACTTGAATGATTATTATGCTGAAAGTTGTGTAAAGAACCAGATTCATCTAAGTTGCTGGTTTTGGTATGTGTGCGGGTATGAGTACAAGATACCCAATACGGCAAAAACAAAATTCCTTAGGTGTAGGTATGGGATATATATATATATAATTAAAAGATTTAAAATCATATAAGATAAAACAAGATACTCGTAATTTATTAATTGCCAAAAAAATATATTTAAATACCTCATAATTTGAAAAAATGAAAATACTCATAAATTCATAATTCAGTGATTTAAATGGTAATTACAATCAATATTTAATAATCTTCATATTGCTCTTCATCAAAAGCATCAAAGTCAACATTGGGTTCAATTTCACCCAAACCACAACGAGCTACAATGCCACTTTCACTAGTCATGCATTGTTGAAGGTGCCTCATCTAAATATATTTTTTGGCACGTTGTGCAGCAATAATGTCTAAGTCAACACACTTAAGAGTTAGTTCCCAATTCCTCATCACCCCCTCATTGTAACCAAGTTTCTTATGTGACAAGAGATCCTAATAACTAGAGGGGCTCTAGGAGTGGAGACCCTGACAGGGTTGAGGGGCAACACCCCCAACGGGGTCGAGGGGCCATGCCTTGGGCGCATTCCTTGTCACAATACAAGGTGGGGTTGAGGGGTGAAGCCTTCGCCACCAAGCCCAGATTAAGGCCTTTGTAACCACACGAACCTTCATAACGCACGCCATTTTCACAATTTTATCACTAAATAGGCCAAATTACTTATGCAAGTGCTTTTTTGTTTATAAATGTGTTTTAAAAAACTAACTTTTTCTGTTATTCTTTAGGTAGCCCTTGGGTTTGCCTAGGTTCGGCCTAGATTTGACCCAAGGTCTTCTTAAGAACTCGGGGTGCTTGGAGGGACCCTAGGCAAACCCAGTGGGGAACCAACCTAGGACTCGAACTCAAACTGTACCCATACAAATACAAAGGTGGTGGGGGGCGGGGCTTAGAGGAACCTAATAACAAACAGATTCATTAATGGCTCATGATCACTAGTTTAAATCACGATTGAGCATGGGCCTACGAACAATTGATAAGATCATCAATTGCTGAACAAGGGATGATTGCAAGGTTGCAAGGCCCAAGGCTCTTTTTGGGGATGTATGGCATATCTTGGCAATGACATATTGGAGCTTATTTAAGTTAACTAGTATAGATCCATTGACTGTGCAAATTGTGGGAAATATTGAAAAATAGTTGTTAGCACTTGGTGATCAACATGCTTCATATCACAACTGGACATTACATTTTTCCTATCATCGTGTAATAACCCATTCGTTTACCAAAGAAATCACATAAGTGGATGGCCCCACTGAACGTGAAGAACAATATCGCTTTTCAAAAGATAGACAATCAATTCGATCATGCTTGAATTATTAAAGGCAGTCGATCAGATGCATTAATTAATTAGTTAATGGTAATTTTGGCTAGGGGAGATAACTAAAGAGAACAGCCATGTTATTATGGGCAGCGATTAGATGAGCAATAATTATTAGCATTTACAAGGCAGCGTTTAGGAGGATTAAGAAGGCAGCGAACTTACTAAAGAGGTGAGCGATTAATATTTCAACAAGCAGTAGTTAATAAAGAGGACATCTCTATTCAAAGAGATGTGCCCCTTCTTGTTAAGGCATAAAGATATAAAAGATATAATAAGAAGTGAAGAGGAGGAGATCATCGAACATTGCAGAATTATATATTTAACACAGCAGATCAAGTGCTCTCTAAGAGCCCACGATCAGATTATTGGATGGAGGCATAATCAATTAGATAATAATCATACACAGCAGCCACTACAAATCGCATGGATATAAGATCTTAATCAGAGACAGCGATCCAATAAAGAAGTGAAGAGGAGGAGATCATCGAACATTGCAGAATTATATATTTAACACAGCAGATCAAGTGCTCTCTAAGAGCCCACGATCAGATTATTGGATGGAGGCATAATCAATTAGATAATAATCATACACAGCAGCCACTACAAATCGCATGGATATAAGATCTTAATCAGAGACAGCGATCCAATAAAGACAACAGTTTATTACACCAATCAATCGCATGTATTTGAAGCACTAGAACAGAAACAGCGAATTACTTATTAATTCAAACTTAATTTCCAGATTCATATTAAGAACCAGGCATCATTATTATCGTCATATTATATATTCCTATTAATATATAAATAGCCAATAAAGAAACTAGTGTTATTCATTTTTATCATCTCTTAAAGATTATTGGTGCTTGGCCTATTTTGATATCTTATCTATAAATTGAAGGCAAAATTTAAGACAAATCTATAAGGGACATTACAATTGGTATCAGAGCTGTAAAACCTGCCAGCCTATGAAGGTGTATGAGTGAAAGGGAGAAAAGATACTATAATAGGGAAATAAGAAGACAGTGGGAACCTGCCCGAGCTCCAAAAGGAAGAGCAACCTCCAATATCTTGGGCATCCACAAAGATTTATCATTAAATAAAAGCCCTAACAGCTTTGAATTTTGGAGTAGTGAACAAGGAGGAAGCAACATGGGAGATAGAGACTTCACTGACCATATGGATCAATTCATGGAAGAACAAAGAATTACTCAACAACGGATGGCACGATTATTGGACACATTGTCTCAAATCATGATAAATACAAACAACAATAACAACCAAGTTGGCAAATAGTGGTGGCAATGAAGACAATTCAATCAACAATAGAACTCTAAATCATTGTGCTCCTACAACCAGTTCTAAACCCATGATACCTATTTTCCCTCCTAGAGTGCAAGAGCAAGAAGGCAATGAACCTACATTGGTAGAGTTGCAAGATCAGTTCCACCAAGATTGGATAGATGGATGATTGCAAACACATATATCCCTAAACAACTACATGGACCTAAGAATGAAGCATTTACCCAACAGGGGTAATAGAAACCTATGATGACCTCTACCCAGAAATATAACATTAACTTCAATTCCCTCGCTGATCCCAAATTGCCTTACTGGTTTTACAGATTTGATTTGTATTTGTTTGATGTATTGGTTTGATATAATTTATTAGAAACTTGCATAAAATGATTGAATCAAGACAATACATTGCAGACCATTACAGACATTGAGACAAAAATACAATCATGCAGGAAATGATTTTAAACTCTATCAAATATTTAATACTGTAATAGTATAAACATACCCGGATCCATAGTTATTCCACCAACATAAAGTGATGCCAGCGTTAATAAATATTGGCAATATTACAAGAGCCCAATTTTGGGATGTGAGAAGCCTCAGTGCCAAGGAATGTTCGTCTCCATCAGCCAGCAACATCAGTATTCTCGTTTGGGATTAATCCATAGGAAAGTGTTGTTGTATTCAGAACGCTAGCATTTACATTGTCAGTGTTATGAGTAATCCCAATATCAGAATTCATGAACAACCCAACACTACTAATATTTTGACCACCAATAGTTGCTTCCACTATGAACGATTCCCATCACAGGTCGTCGTTATATTGTCTGGCATATATCCACAAGTTCAAGTTTTGGATGTTGTAATATTTATGGATACCGCACCCTTAACAGAGAGGGCACACTATTATTTGACTTTTGTTCCTATGTCTGGAACGCCAATACTTTTGGATGATCGTACCAATGTTAGATAATCCACAATTCGCATATCAAAACATTGGATCACTATATAGTTGATCCGCCATGGTGAGCCATTATAAGGTTATTCAAACTAGCCATGCCGAGGTTTTCGTCCAAGCATGACTTTCAATCTCTAAGAGTTTTCATTCTCAGACTCTTCAATATCAACCCATACAATATTCAATTTCCGTGATGATGATTTTTTCCGCCCAAAATCCATTATATCTCTGCCACCTTTCAATTGATTCAACTGAATTATTTGAATTTCTATTAAAGACTTTATAACGAATATAATATTTATTAATGACTTTATAAAGTCATAATATAATTAATTAATTAAATAATTAAAAAGTCTTAAAAAGGCAAATAAAGACCGTTTAAATATTTAATTAATTAATCTGATTTCATCCTGGTCTAT
>VDFB02022975.1:0-83201 GCA_007258455.2 Sequoia sempervirens | reverse complement strand
CTATTACCATCTTGAGACGTTCTTTCCCAATGAAGACCACCACCTTCCTCTAACCATAAAGGATTGTTCTCCCCTTTTGTTTCACTGCTCAACTAAAGAGACTGATTATTAGTTGTCCTTGTATTAAAGTCACCCATTAAAACCACATCTCTAAGTGTGTTGAAAATAGAGATATCATTTTTTAGTGATGCATACGGGTCTTCATTGTCTAAATTTTGCTTCCTATAAAAATTTGAATTTTTTGGAGCAAAGTAGCAAGTAGTTAAACTAAAAGCTACCCCATTATCTATTATTTGCAGCCATATGAACTGCCCAGACTCAGGCCTCTTTAAAAATTTAACAATTCCCTGCCACTTTTCATCTATTAGCACTGTAACCCCTCCATTGCCTTTGCCCGTTTCATTCCCTTCATTCCAAATTGAAACTTTCTTATACCCTTCGAAATCTGGTACTTTGCAGCCATCATGTTCATGTGTTTTTGTAAGAATGATAATATCCTTTCCTTCTGCTATGGGCCCCAAACCAGGTCCTCTTCTCCATGGATATCCTCTGCAATTCCAACTTACAACATGCAAATATTCCTGTGGGGCGCCTAATTCCTATTTCTTGTTTGAGAACCGACCACTAATTTGAGCTTTCCTGTTCTTCAACCAAGCCCATTTACCTTCATTTCTTGCTGTCTTCACTTTCTCCTATTCTTTCCTTTGTTCTTCTTGCTGCTCAAAGGTCAAATCTTCATCTAGATAAATATGTGTGCCTCTAAGTAGCCCCCTATTTTTTAGAATCCTATTTTTATCTTCAAAATTTCTCAAGATGACTCTTACATGTCTATCTTTTCCTCCATCTACCTTTTTTCCAATTCTATTAGCTTGCTAAATATTTCCTGTCCACTTCAACTTATCTTTTAGAAAATCCCTTGTTAGAATGTCGGTTCTCTCCTTCTCCCCAAAGTCTCTCAAACCTTTAATAATAATGTTTGCAGCCTTGCTTTGTTTATCTTTTTCTTCCCTTAGTTTCCTTTTAACTTGTTTTTCAATGATTCCTTTCTGCTCGTTTGATGAACTATTCACCACTTGTGACCATGATTTGGCTTCTTCTATTTGATCCCTTAACTGATTCTCTTTTGTCTCCAAGTTTTCTAAAGCTAATTGAATCACCTTTAACTCCATTATGTTTTCTCCTCCCTCGATTGCTGATTTATCACTTTTTGTTGTTTTTAATTGGACTAACTCTTGTTTTAGAGTGACCAATTCTTGTTGTCCCCTCTCCATGTTGACTTGTAGATATGATATTTGTTCTTGCAGCATTTTATTGTCCTTTTCCAGCTTGTAATTTGCCTCAATAACTATTTTAAACCTGTTGTCTTCGTACATCCCCTTTGTTTCTAGAATATCGAACCTACTTTTCATTCTCATGAGTTCTACATATAACTCTGATGACCATAGTAAGGGTGAGGACGTAGGGCTGTAGAGTTCTTGAGATGCTTTTTCAGCAACATTTTTGCTTGCATTGAACTCTTCCGTATTGTCCATGCCCTCATCCAGCTTGTCCATGTTTGGCTTGAGGTTCACTATGTCACCTATTATCTTACCAATGCTTTTGTGATCATCTTGGACTGTTTGCTCAGCTTGAATTGTTTGCTCTTCTTTCTGGGATATCACACTCGATATATCTGTCTTGTTGTTACCAGCTTTTGGTAGAATCAAAGTGAATTTTTTCTTTTGGTTTTGTTTCAATTTCCGTTTTTGAGCCCACCTCCACCTTAGAATCCCATTGTATTGTTTTGCATTTACAAATATATATCTGTATGATGAAAGCATACATATATGGTCTTTTCAAAGAAGGAAAATAAAGAGGTGTTCTGACCAACTATGAAGGCTGAATTTTTTATTTTATTTTTATTTTTCCCCATTATTGATGGCACTTAAATCACATCAACACTTCCTCCCCTACACCTGACCACCCACCCTGTTGTGCAATTACTATGATTGTGTGAAAGATTAACTTTGATAGTTCCATACGTTTCATACCTACTCCTAGATTACATTACCAATGCATTGACGTGACTTTTCTAACATTAACTCCTACAATTACTGCACAGTCATACTCCTTAGTGAGCAAGCACAACTAAATGGCACAATTATCTCAAAATCATGAAGTAAGCTACTTGCCAAGGTTGTAGTGCTTTATTTTTATTTATTTACTCATTTATCTTTATTTACGAATGACTCTGTGAAACATAAATTAGTTTTAAGAGAACAAAGAGTTGGCAAAGGTCAAGGACAACCGCTAGTAGGGGTTCGAAGGAGATGAAACATTGTTGCATTTGGATCTGCAGGAGGGGTCGCTCAAGATTAATGGATATATGATAGAAAGAGAAAGAAACGATAGTGGTGAATGATTAATATCCTTATATTGTCGTTAATTTCTTCTTCCTTATTAATAGAACCTCTCAGTCCTCTTTCCTCATACCAGATTGCATTGTTTAGTTGAGGCGTTCTTCTTGATGAATATGGATTTCTTCCCTACTCTTCTTTAGACTAGAATAGGTCTGGAAAGACGTGAGATTTTGGGAGATTATTTGTAGCCACCCAATGATGGCATGTTATGAATGAATAGTATGGGTTTTGGTACAAAACAATATTGTGGCTCAGTTGTGAAGTGGTTTTCTTTCATTCCAACATGCAGGCTAGTTGGGTATGGTGGAGAATAAAAAGAGGTGTTATTTTGGTCATGAATCCATTCATCTAATACGTGATATTAGTCATGGTTTTATATATATTCATTTATCCCTACTTTAAGCATCTTATTTACTGATTTTATCTTAGTTATATGGTGTTAAATTCAACGCTACAGATAAAATAGTTTGCTACAAGATCTAGCCTAAATATATATATATATTTTGAAGCTGCAATGTGGACTAAAGTACCCAGCTTCAACCAGTATTATCACAGAGTTGTTTAATACAGTCGTATCATTTTGAATCAGACCAACATGCTTAGCAGCCAACAATAATGCTTTTGTCCATCCAACCCAATTCTTTTGTTTTTCTTCATTGAAAGGAACTCTACTACAACATATATAGTTACAAAATGGGTTGAAATGAGAAGATAACCATTTTATTTATTTATTTATTTTGCTGCTACAGAGTTATGGTATTATCACTAAAAATATGATTAATGCATCTCCTTTTTACACTTTTATAGAGTACTTATTATGTTCATCACAATGAGATACAAATGCAAAGTATAAGCTTCCAATATTGCAGCAATGTATATAAATGTAATGAAAAAAAAATAAGCCAATGAATAAGATTCTACCCTCTTCCATTTTATTTTATCTTTGTTTTTATTAATCTTCATTTTAACGAGATGCTAAACTTTCATTATTACCACAATACTCATAAATTAAATACATAACATGCCACAATTTTAGACTCTCACATTCCATATTTTTCTTCTAAAACAAAATACCAACTTTTAACATTACAACGTTGTTTAAAATACAATAAATATACACAAATGAATAAGGCATGCTCTTTTCATTTAAACAATACATTAACCTTCAATAAACAATGCCTAGGGATGCAATTAAAACACACAAATAACTAGTGTTTGTTCTCCACCCTACCATAATGGCGTCATGGAGCCTCATGGGCTCTTGCCATACCCCCGAGCAAGAAATCTATTAACTCCAAGATGATGGATGGAGTTTTCTCAAATTTTACCAATAAGATCAAGACAACATGACATCAAATTTCATACATATATACTCTCCACTCACTAGACTCAACAAGATCCACCCAACAGCTTATCATCCTAAAACAAAGTAAACAAGGATGAGGAAGCTAGGGAAAACTTATCTTTTTGTTTAGATGAGGGGATTGAGTTCTTCCATCAACTTTTCCTCTCCAAGCTAAACTATCTTGAGCACCATATTCTAAGATGGAGACTCCTCTCCTCTTCTCCTCTTCTCTCCAATCTATACCAAAGTTCTCCAAAAGGAGAAGTGGGTAACACCCCACTCATTCTTCCTCTCCAAATATATAGAAGTTTCCCCAATTGCAACTCTTGGATGGGAAGGTGTGGAGTGTACCTCTCCCCATCAATGAAGGTCATTTCCCCATTAATGAGAACATGTATTTGGGCAACCACACAATATTTCAACCCCATCCTCTTTTCAAAATTCGTCACTCTCTATTATAAGATCCTTTTAGGGGTCAAATCATGTTGTGGGGGCACTATTGTATGCCAACTTGACCCCTACTACCATGGTATAGACCCTAGGGGTTTATTTTTGCACCATAACCCAAAAATTTGACCAATAACTCTCATTAAAAGCCCACTCAAGGTTCCATCCAAGTTTCAAACTTAGCTATGGGTTTCCATGACCTAATCCCCACTTACACCTCACATGAATCACAACTAAATGACCTCACAACCTTAGTCTTCCAGTACATTAACTCTACTTGTTTCTAGGACCCAAATTGTATAAAAAAAATTTCCTCCAAAATGAAGTATTTTGATTTTCTCTTGATGGTTCTCCCCTCTCATGCTAACATCATTACCTTCCTACACATTACCAACATGATCGTAAGTAACACTTATATATATCACATTAATCTGTTAACTGGATATTCCATTAAAATTTCAATTTGTATTCCACATTATACAAGTGCATTCCACCTTCATGTAGAGACGATAAAACATAATGCCAAACTGAAATGCAAGAATATTTCCTAAATATCACCTTATTCATCATCCACCATATATCTAACCATTAATTCAAGAGAAGCATATAACAAATTAGGATGGTACTAAGTACATACAAGGTGGGGTCTTACATTAGATAACTCATGCCATCTGATAAGTTAATGAAAATATTTCTAGCTCTCTTGATTACATGTTTTGTGAGTAGCACAGTTGAGGAACCTTAGAGGACCTAGGTTTAGATTATTATATCATGCAATCTATTGTTATTTCTTTTTTTTTTAAATGTTCCATTAATGTGACATAGTTAGTGTTGTCCTTTGGGGTTCCTTGGTAGCGCGTAACACATGATGGAAAGAGAAACAAGTATCGAGAGCAAGGAAATTATGACACAATGGAATGCAAAAGAAACTTGAGTGAGTAGGAGGTACATCATGCTGTTAATTGAAAGTAGTCATTTATTGTTTTAAAAATCAATTCATTTCTATCTTGACTCTTAACTAAACGATACTGTTAGTTATTTCCTTAAATTAATGTATTATGTTATTGTTAAAAAATTGCAAAGTAGTCAAGGTTGATGTAGATTAGTTAGGTTGTGTTGTGTCCATCAAGTGTTTAAAAATTGGGCATGACATCTTTTAAGGTCAGTCTTGCCAAAATATGAAAGAAAATCAAGTCTTTTGAAAGTTCCATTAAATCTTAATTACCAGCTTACAACATCCAAACCTAAATAGTATTTTGCTAATAAATTATAGGAGAGAACAAACACCTAAAATAAGACTTTGTAAGCTTTTGATATTGCATGAAATAATATATACAACAAATATTAATATCATGCTCTACTACCCACGTGGTTGTATTTTGGGGCCTTAGCAATTACAAAAGCTTGTTTTATATTTAGTAAGCATAGTCCATACACATGTCCCCTTGATTGAATAATTAAATTATAAATGCAACCTCACAAAACTGAGGTAAGCTATGGTTTAGAAAATAAATAATTTTATTTTTGATGTAGATAAGTACTTTACAATTTGGAAATATTGATATGGTACAATTACAATTGCAATTGCATGTCCCCATTATTTAAGTTTTATCTCGAAATATCAATATCGTACAATTACAATTATTTGGATTTTATTCTTTGATACGACAGTATACTTGTTTTAAAAATGTTGTCAACTAATTTATCATAAATATTATACTTAGTCATATCAATATCAAAATATTATAAATATTTGAAAATTAGAGTGTATTGAAAATTCAAAACAATATAAAAATATCTCGTATTAGTGTCTGAAAAATATTTAACTGCGTACTTATTTTTAGATACAAAATTGGAGAGACACACATATCAATATTATTATGAAATAGTAACTATTATTGCACATATTTAGTAAAAATTACTTATTACATATAGTTAGTACATTGATCAATACAAACTATGATATAAAGGATTAGTTATATGTTTATATTATTACATATTAATGATAACAGATTTCCACAATCGATGAAAGATTATTGCTAAAAAAAATTGCATTCGCTTGTGTCAGTATTATTACATATTTCTTACAATACTGAATATAAATTTAGAAAAGAATGATAAATAGAAAAATCTAGAATTTTGAAAGAAGTTTCTAGATTCATTTTAGAAATATAGTAAAAAAAAATATAAAAACAATCACATTTTGTGGTTTTTCAAAACAAAGATAATGTATCTTGACATTGTTTAAAAAAACTATATATTTTTATAATTGGTGTTGGTAAATCGATATTAAAAAAAAAAGACTAAAACTTGTAAATAACTATATTCTATTTTTATAAATATTATACTTAGTCTTATTTGTTCATATTATAAACTATGATATCTAATAAAGAGGGAAATTAAAGTCAACTGAAAATTATAAAGAATATCAAAATATTAGGTATTGTCATGAACTAATATTTAATTATGTACTTATTTTTAGACAAAAATTGAACAGACATACAAATCAATATTATGAAATATATTAAATATTATTACATATTTAGTAATAAATAATTATTACATATAGTTATTATAACTATTCATAAATACAAACTATGATATAGGGGATTACCTGTATGTTTATATTATTACATATTTCTTACAATACTAAATATAAAATTAGAAAATAATGATAAATACAAAAATATAGAATTTCAAAACAAGTTTCTAGATTCATTTTAAAAATATTCTAAAACAAAATACAAAATCAATCATATTTTATAGTTTTTCAAACAGAGATAATGTATCTTGATTTTTTTGAAAAAACTAGATATTTTTATAATTGATGTTGGTAAATTGATATTAAAAAAGATTCTAAAAATTACAAATAACTATGTTCTATTTCTTTCCAAAAAATGTAAATAATTTTATTGCAAAGAATATATAATTGAATTCTAAGATTTTATGTGTCAGATACGTTACTTCAATATACAGAACATTGTATAGAGGATATATTAGATAGATCAATTTATTTCAACACAGTTTAGAAATACATTTTGAAATGTAAAACAAAAGAAATAATACAAAATTTGAGAAATATTGCATTGAATGGTAGCAATGTAAGATATGATTTACAACTAAAAATAATTATTCAATAAACATTTACTGAATGAAAGGAAAAACTAAGACCCAATGCAAAGAAAATTGAGTTATAATTTATTAACATCAAAATAGAACTCAAAAATTATAATCATATCAACATACTTTAAAATAGTCAAATAGTTTGAAATATTGACATACAAACAACTTTAATTTACTTTATAGACAATAAAATTATCTCTCAATCCTCGTCAAATTGTCACATAAAGAAATTGAATTAAAATACATGATAATAACAACTTTCTAGTTATTTACTCTGAGTTTTCTACTGTATTGCTCAAAACATATGAGAAAAGTGCAAATCAAAGTAATTATTATTGCTATTCTATGAACGGTAATAAATATAGTACTATTTTGGATTGCTCTCTTATATTTTTCTTTATTTCTTGAATAGTGTCTCTCATGTCCGAGTTAACTATATTTTTTAATAATTAATAATTATTCTGTAAGGTTGTAATTGATCTTACTTGTCTCAACCTATGTAAGGAAGACATAAATAATAAAAACCATATCGGTCTTGAAAAACATGTACATGTATGTATTAATTCTTGATCATTCTTGATATTTTTTCACTAAATAGTTGTCGCATTTGAGTTCCATAGCCTTTTTCAAGAAAATAAGTACAAGTAGAATTGGTTGAATAAAACTTTATAAAAAGCATGCATGAGATAACTTTCTCTATTACAGATTTTAAATACTACATTAGAACTTTGTCTTGTGGATTTGGGAGAATGCTAATATTGTTTGTACCTACCTTCCCTTGGAGTGTTGAGAATTTAGTTGTTCCGCAAGGTTCATTAGTGAGTTGTATGTTTGTGGCAGTGTGGCTGGTTGCACAACACAATAGTATTCTTAGTTGCAGGTGGTTGCGACAATGTTGAATATTAAAATGATGTTGGAATATTCCAAGATGTTGTGTGATGTTGCTACATGGTCTATAGGATGTTTCCAGGCTTGGTGAAGAGTGAATTGATTGTTTTTTAGCGTCAATGCATGGTAGGCCGAATTTACATGTTAGCACTGATTGTGGAGATGGTTTGTTGTTTGTGGAAGCGTGGTGTAGCGTGTTAGTGTATATTTTGGTCTTGTTAACCCCTGGTTTGGTATGCCTTCACTTATTTCCATTTCGAAAGTGTTTGGTACCAACCTATTTGTTGGTTGCACGTTTGAAGTACATACATTTCATTGAGACCAACCTGGAGAAGGTTTTTGAGGTCACAAAGAATATATAAGCAAGGTTAATTGTTAGAGATGAGTGTGGTGTGTAGTGGCGTGAATGATGATGCAAATGTAATCAATTGTTATGATCTAAGTGCAATCTTAAATGCCTAAGGTTACCAGAAGTAGTAAGTAGAACCTATGTCTACATTTTCAATAAACTTGAAGTTGTTGGAGGTAGTGAGTCGAAGGTTTCAAATGGTGTAAAGTTGTTGTGGTGGATCTTCATGTTGCTCTGGGGTATTGAACCTCCTTGTAATAATCTTCTTCTATTCTCTTTTATTTTGGATAGTGGGTCCTTTAGGCAATGAGCCATTCTTTTCTTCTGGGAAGTGAACCCTTCCAAAAGTGAACCTTTTGTAATCAGTGTTGTTATTCATATATATGTGAGTTAATCCTCACTGTGGTTTTTCCCTAATCAGGGTTTTCCATGTAAGTATGGTGTTCTATAGTGTATGGTTGTGAATGTATTTATATTTCATTAGTTGCAAACATTTTGATGCTTAATAATGATTTAAAGGTTAATGAGGGTTTGAATGTTTTAATGTATAACCAATTCACCACCCTCTCAGTTGTCTTTTGTGTCTAACAATTGGTATCAAAGTTGTGGTTCCTTGGAAGAAGCTTAACCGCTTGAGGTAGATCCAGATGGCGTATAGGAATGGTGTCAAAGTGCCTATGATTGATGGATCAAACTATGCTTTTTGGAAAGCTAGGATGGAAGCCTTTCCTGTCTCTTTAGGGTTTGTTATCTAGAAATCAATTGAAAATAGATATCCTATACCTGCTACTCCTCTAAAAAATGATGATGAGATTAAGGATTATGAGATCAATGGAAAATCAAGGAATGCTATCTTGAGTGGGGTTTCTAATTCAGAATTTGTGAAGGTAACATGCCTCAAAAATTGTTAAAGAGATCTGGACAAAGTTGTAGAGCCTTTATGAAGGAGATGATAAGGTCAAGCAAGCAAAGATACAAAATTTCAAAGAAAAATTTGAAACCCTAAGGATGTCAGAAGATGAAGATATTGTAGGCTACATGCTTCGGGTGGATGAAATTGTCAATGTCATTAATGGTCTTGGTGGAAAACTGGAGGAAAGTGAAGTTGTGAAAAAGGTATTGAGAACTCTTCCTAAATCTTATAGTGCTAAATTTTATGCTATTGAGGAAGCTTAAAACTTGGATCAATATACTAGAGATAAAACATTTGGTGCTTTAACTACTTTTGAATTAAGAGAGTTTGACAAAGATGTTACAAGGAAAGAAATTGCATTTAAAGTTAGCAAGAAAGAAGATGAATCTGATCTAGATGATCTTGATGAAGTGGAAGCAAATTTTCTAAGAAGATTGAAAAAGGGCACCAACAAATATAGAGGTAAGTTACCCTTTAAGTGTTTCATTCAATTGTGGAAAGATATAAGTCATTATTCTTCTAAATGTCCAATCAAAGTTTCAAATGAAAAACATAAAGATCATAAAGTTAAATCTATCAAGAAGAGTTATTATGTTAAAGAAGATAGTGGTGTATCTGATGAGGATGAATCAAACTATCTGGATGATGGAAGTGATGAATTCTTGTTCATGGATTTAAATGTTGAAACTAATTCTACTGATCTTGAAAGATGTATGGAGGACATTGTTGGATAATTGATAGTGGATGTTCAAATCATATGACAGATGATAAGAGTAAGTTTGTTAAACTTGAGAAATATGATGGCGGTCTTGTTAATTTTGGCAATGATACTTTTGCTAAGATCTGTGGAAAAGGTTCAATTATTTTTTATAGAAAGCATAAGAAAGATGATGTTCTTTATGTCAAAGGTCTCCAACATAATCTTCCTAGTATAGGAAAAATGTGTAGTAGATGATATAATTTGGTGTTTTAGGATGATGGTTGTGAAATCAAAAAAGGAAGCTCCAAAACATTGGTTGCAACTGGAACAATGACAAAAGGAAACGTTTATTATCTCAAAGGTGGTGGTGTTAAGTGCTTTATGTCTCAAATCAATGAAAGTTGGTTATAGCATAAAAGAATGTGTCACATCAATTTTGATAGCTTAGTGAAGATCAACTCTACTCAAGTTGTGAGAGGCCTACCAAGAATTACAAAGCCTATCAGTGCAATTTTCAAGGAGTGTCAGTTTGGAAAGAAAACAAAGAAGAGGTTTGAAACTAAGGAATATTCTATTATAGGACCTTTGGAGTTGGTGCATACAGACCTATGTGGACCTACCAGAACAAGAAGCTCTCAAGGTGGCAGGTATTTTATGTTGTTTATAGTCTTAATTTTTTTGAAGTGGATTTTTCCTCATCATATTTCTTTTTTCTCTCATCTAACCTATGCTTTAGTTTATTCAATTCCACCTCTACTTGTTTATCCTCTTTGCTTGTTGATGTAGAGGAAGATTTTTTTATTCTCTTTTCTAATTCATTGCTCTTGTTATCTATTGCCTTCCTCTTTGATTGCTCATTTTCTAGGTTTGCCTGTAACTTTTCTATTTGAATCTGCAACCTCTCTCTCTCTCTCTCTCTCTCTCTCTCTCTCTCTCTCTCTCTCTCTCTCTCTCTCTCTCTCTCTCTCTCTCTCGCTTTAGAAATGATGTGTACACCAATTCATTGTTCTTCTTTGATACATTAATTTTGTCAATATTTTTTGTATCCAGAAAAATCCATTTGGAATTTGCTCACCTAAAGTTCAGATTGATCCATCTAATTTGTTGGTTTATTTTGAATTGTGGGAACAATAAACATGTACTCCATGATTTCTTTATTTGGTTCAAATGTGGGTAATACCATGGTTTTTGCAGGCTCTAAAGTTACAACAAGAAAACTCTCCATTAGTTGCTTCCTTTCCTTTTTATACAATTTTGATTTCTTTTTAAACTCATCATTGTAATCAAAACCTGGGGATCAAAAAATAATGGAATGCTTGAATGGTGAAGGACTAGGAGTACTTGCAGTTGTTGTTGTAGCCACACTAACCAGAGGAGTTCCTAGAAATAACTCCTTTGTGGTGGAACTGGTAGTTGGACTTGGACCTATCATAATCCTTACCCTCTTTAGTATGCCTTGATCACTGGGTGTTTGTGTGGGATCTTGTATTGTTTTCCTCTTGTGTGTAATTTGTAATTGTTGTTGTAGCACATGTTGGTCGCTACTATTACTACTACCCATACCATCGCCACCAGTGGCAGTGCCAGTTGCACTAGTTTCTCCACCATGGACATGTCCTAGTTGTGATTGTATTTGACCATGAGGATTAGGATTTGAAGCTATAACAAAATGAATTGTTTCAACTATACTTGTATGCCCTTGGTCTATTTTATTAGCTCCAAGGCCTCATTTATCACCTAGTTTTTTCTATGCTCTACATCTGCTACCATCCAAGGGCCTTGTCCTTGGGACCCCAAAGGACCACCTTCATAACCCATTTTTTTTACTATGGCTACTCCTGAAGTAAATGCTTGTTTTGTGGCCTCACTTAAACTAAATTGTATTTGTACTCTTTGTTCTTCCCTATCATTATCTCATTCATCATCATTTTCTTCGCGTTCATTAGGATGCTCTATATTCCACAACTTACTAAACTCAGAATCTTCTTCATTATCTCCAAACTCTACAAGATTTCTTGGTTCACCTAGATCCTTCCTCTCAAACCAAAAGGCGGTAATTTTTATTGTGACCAATTTTTTTCTCTACATTCCTTATCTAGAGAATCTAGCACTTTTACTCTACTAGATGGTGTATGACTTTTTTCATAAAAAATGTTGTACCTCCTAATTTGACTATCTTCTTGTGTCTGTTGGTGCAATGCCATAATTTCTACTGCAAATTGTTCAAAAGAAATACCTTTCTCAACAACACTTTTCTCCATTGCTATTTTGACCTCATCCCAAGAATCCTTGTTTCTCAAGTTTTCAAGCAAGGGTTTACTTTGATGTTGAATTCTACTTGGGGCATTTCTATTGGCCACACTCCTTGATTTAATAGTGTCACATGGATCATAATGCTAGTGAAAAAAAACATCAAAATTAAAAAAATTCAAATGATCATGTGCCACACTAAATGCTTTTCTCTCGAATGTGAACCCTCCACATGAAAAAGGTAAAGAAGGAAATAAGCTATTATTTTGTTGATTGAGAAAGTATTCTTCATCAGTACTCTCCATATGGCTTACATATTCCAATGCAAAAATCCTTTATGTCACATGAATTGGAAGTTTGTATGACTTTACTCTTGATCCATAAAATCTTAGCACAATATATTCTTCCATTAAGTACCAATAATCCAATTGTATTTCTTTTCCTATTTGAATGCAATTTCTAAAAGACAAATGATCTAGGCATTGGAGTATTTATAATTTATTGATACAATGGAGCCAAAAATTAGTATACAAAATGATTATAGTTCCTTCGAGAATCATGCATCCTTATCTTAGTGGCCCAATCATATACTGGAGACATTTTTTTTCCCCAAGATTTGTAGAGGGCTGAATTTGAAGCTTGTTGGTCTAAAACATTCCACTAAATTTGAATAGAAAAAAGTAGTACAAGTAGGTTGTAAACCTAAATATCTTGGTGGAACCTCCTTTAATCATTAAGAACTATTTATGCATGGATTCTACAATGTGCTCAAGATAGTTATATTTGACATATTTTTCAACATAATGGATATTCCATACCATTTCAAGGAGGTTTGCACCCACTTCTAGATTGTTATCCAGTCTGAGGAAAAATGCTAGGATGGAAATAGTATCCTAAACCCATGGTCTAAAAATTTCAAAATCATAAGGAGGATTATGGTTACCTTTCAATTTGTTTCTAACTTCTTTGGTATTCTAAACTATTTTATTTAGGAAAGAATTTTTCTCCCTTTCATCCACTGCTTCATAATCACTAGCAAGCTTTTCTAGGTCAATGTGGACGTTTCCAAATTATTCGGTTGTAAACCCCAACACTTTTCCAAATCCTTCTACATTAATGGATAACATTTCTTCTTTGCTATCTACATTAACAATTACTCTTTTGTTATCATCATAATTATGGGCACAAACCATAATAAATTTTGGGCAAGGGAAAATCTCATGTAACATCATGCACCCTAATCCAAGTACCCATGGTGCACTGAAACTAGTAAGTTGTGTTTCCTTTGCAGCCTTATTATCATATGAAAATGTAAGCTTTGAGGTAAGCCTGCCATAGATTTTAGGATCATAAATATCATGGTATTTATCAGTGAAACCTGAGGTTTTAAGAAATCTAGCATAATCTATTTTTCTACCTGATTTTGATTTTCCTTTCACAACAACTAGTGTTCTAGTGGTGGTAGACATTCTTGTATAGTGTGAAATCCCTAAATCCTCCTTAATTTTCCTCAAGTCTCTCAAGTTCTCAAACCTAAACAAAAATTTTGACAAAATAAGAATTCAAGAAACTATGAAACGTAGGAATTTTGTCTTTCACTTACTCGAATTTTGATTCTTGAAAAGATTAATACTAGTAGGCATGGACTAGCTTTTTAATTTTATTGGAACCAAAAATTTCCTACTATAATGAGCCATCTGAAATCTTCTTGTGTACTAACTCTCTCACTTAAAAATAAAATCACTCAGCAGTCGAAAGTTCACTTATTTTTTTCAAATATTAAAGTGAATGAAACGTCAATGTGTTGCCTCTGGACTACACAATTAGTACATTACATTTCTGTAATAACACTTAGAAATAATTATCAAACAAATTATCAATCGTTGATCTTTGTAAATCTAACAGTTATAGGGTGATTTTGGAGGTTTGAGTTCATAAGCCTAGCACTTTGTGCATTTCATTTTGGAAGGCAACTACATCCATCCATCAAATGTTCATTGAACGGAGTAATTTATGATATAAACAATAAACATGTGTTTCAAAAAAAAATTAAACTTTAGTGTGCTAGGATACACAATCCTGATGGATTCATTGAGATGAGTCCATGTGTCCTGTAGTGCCCCTCCAGTTTAGACATACTGTTTGGTTTGATTCTACTTGTTAGATGCTTAGTTCTTTCTGATACTATGTTGTTTCATTTCAGAGTTGATTCTGGATACTATGTTGTTTTGATTTCTCAGATGATACATTGACATCCTGGTTATTTGGTTATGTTGGTTCGATGATACTGTGATAGTTTCATTCATGATATGGCTTATTGGTTATAATTATTGCTTATGTTATCATGTTGATATGATTGTATATGATTGATCTTGCTCGTTTGTGTCGGTGGATAAGACAGTGTAGCATTACTCATTCGTGAGTACCCTGCTACGCTGCAATTCTTATTCACGGTGTGTTTTCTAACATGAGTTTATATATATACATGTTTTAACCTTGATGTTTTCCTGCAGACATAGGTACCGGGTAACAGCTCCACCTGCTTGTCAGGTCTGAGTGTACCCTAATACATTATAAATATGTTGTCGGAGGTATTGACAGGTCCTTTTAAACCATCGTTCGTTTTTGAACGAGTATCCCTGTGTTACCCCGTATAGCCCAGTTTGACTTGTCATGTTCAAATATATATTGTTTTGTGTTTGCAAATATAATATTTAATTTTATTAAATGTTTATTAATGTTTTAACCAACGTTAATGATTTAATTTATTAAGTTTAATTAAATAAGTTATTTCTTTGCAATGTTTTAATTAAAATAATATTATTGTTGTTTTAATTGTGCAAATTTAATTGTGTGAAATTGATATCTTTTAAAGCAAGATATTTTCGACGAGATAAGGATCTTTGATTGTCAGTTAAAGGTTTGTTCTGATATTTTAAGAATGGGTTGAACTGAATGAGTTATTTACAATGCAAATGAAACTATCAGTTAAAATTGGATGATTGAAATTGAATTGCATGAATTAATATCAAAAAAGAGGGATTTGGAATAATTGAACGTTCACGGGAAGAATTTTACGGCAGCAACTTTTTAGCAAAATTTCAGTACAACAATTGTTTCAGAAGAGTTTTTCTTTAGGATTTTGTTTTAAAGCGAAATTTTGAAGCTGAGTTCATTGCAAATTCTTCATTGAAATCTGGTGATTTGACTTGGGGGTTGACAAAAGTTTTCAAAGGATCGTTTTTCAACCAGTTTTCGAGTTTAAACAGGTTCTCTTCTTGAATTATTTTTCTTGTGTTTGAATTCTGGAAGTTTATTGTAGGAATCGTTGATTTGAAAGGAAAATTGTTTTGCTGAACCTGCACAAACAACAAAGAAACAAAATTAGAATTGTATTTGAATATTAAAATAGGAAAGAATTAAAATATACTGTAAATATGATTACTCCAGATCTAGAAACATCCTTAAATTGGCTGTAAGATGATTGTAAATGCATGAAATTGAAATTTTAAGAAAGGGTTGAAGATTATTCTTTATATTCAGGATAAGATTTAAACAATTTTCTGATCTGGATATTTATTAGCTGTAGTTTAAATTTTAGTATTACGGTATTTTGTGCTGAGAAATACAACTTTCTGTATTTAGAAGAGCATTTAATTGTTATTAAGATTACTTATAGTTAATTCTTTTATATTCTTAAATAATATATATCCAAATATATATCTATGAAAGGTGCGCACAGGAATATGGAAGATTATATCATTATATTGTTCAATTCCTGCCATTTTTAGGAACCTAGGTATAACACAATTCTTTAGTTCTTATTTTGTTTTCTAATACCTTTATTTACTGTCACAAGTTGATTAATCTCTATCAGCTATAAAAAAAAATTGTCTATTTGAATTATGCGCAAACCTCTTCATATATTATTTGCTATATAATCTTTGATTTGAAGATTGATTTAAAACCAAGACTGTAGTATGATAACTCCTCTTTGCATGACATCATTTCTCTTTACCAGCGCTGATGGCAGAGGTAAAAGTTTATTCTCTGGAGTTTTGATTTTTTTTTTACTTAGGCTGTACCTAACTATCATTATCTTTCTTGCTTGAATTGGTACGCTGTCTTTTATCTTGTGAATGAAAGAGACTCCATCACCTGCGCCCAGTTTGTTGTGTCCGTAACCGTGTTCTATAATGACCTGTGTAATCTTCTTCTCATCTAATTAAAATGTAATTTAAGCTCTTTAGTTTTAGAGTCTACTTAATGCATTGCACCAGTGCGGCAGAAAGTTAGTGGCAAAAATGTCTAATGCTAATTCAAACTATAAATTTATTAGATATTCCGTAATCTTTTCCTTTTGAAATATATGACTTGCAAGATCAGCGCTATTTCTATTTCTCTCTGTTAACTATCTAACTAAAAATATTTTGCTATTATGAGTATATTCAATTCTGCATGCAAACGAAAGAAATATTAAACTACAGTTACAAAATGTAATGAAATCTGTATTGTGAATATTGATGCATGGCGGATTCTTGTTTCTTGATTGCGCAGAATACCTCTAGTATGTTTGATTACAAACTACTAGTAGAGTAGAATACCATGTTCGCAAGTATAATTAAATTATAACATCAGTTAATAAGACTTAAATCATTGATAAGTGTAGTTAAGTACAGATAAGTGTAGTTAAGTGCAGTTAAGTGTAGTTTTGTTTTATAAGGGAAATGTTTGTTTTATTTTATTTTATTTTCAAGGTAATTGTAGTATAAAATATAAAGAGTTTGTATTGTTATTATATAATGATAGTATATACAATTCTTGAAATTCATTTGAAATATAACAATATAGTATTAGAAAAAGCTATATTTTGGAAATATTAGTAAAACAATAACATTTATAGTCTATATAAAGTATATTCGGTATTTAATGATATTTGTTAAACCTCAAATTGATAGTGTATTCACAACTTTGAAATAATTATTTTCATTTCATCAAAAGTAGTTAAATAAGATTCATATTGTAAACTTAGTACACTTTAATTTATGATATTCTCAAAATTTTGTTTATTAGAAAATTGTTATTTCACTAAGAAGGATTAAATGAAACTATTGATTGCGAATGTATTCATGATGATAATGATGGTTACTTTATTTTCTTTAAAAGTTAAGAAAGAGAAAAAGAGTTGGTAAGTGTTTGACATATTGATCATATTGTTCGTATTACAATTGTTTTACGTGGGGAATATAGATTTGTATTATTTTGTGGTTTTCAAAGTGACAACCTAGAGATTGTGATTTGCCTCTAGTGAAGGATGTAAACATTCTAGTTTCAATTTTTTATGCTTGATAGCTACCCCTAGATTGATTTTATGTTGAGTCATGTTATAGTGAGAGTGGCTTGCGTTAGGGGCCGAAATCCGGAAGTGATTGTCTGGGTAACCTAACGTAGGTGTGTTAATTAAGTGATAACCTAACTAATATAATAGGGGTTGGGTAGTTCTAAACACTAAATCAGATAATGGTATGCCTCACCTACTTCTTAACGCTCGTTTAGGTTGAGAAAAGGCTGAGAAGGCCTGGAATGGCAAGTCACCATCTTTTCCTCTTGAAAGATGTAACGACACCGCATTGGTCTGCATAGGGGCCAGGAATCGGTAGAGACTGCCAGGGTAACTCTTGGAGAGAGGGCCGGTAGTCTAGGAAGATTCACCAGGGTAACCTATCCTGACAATGCGATGACACTCTTGAGTCTATATCATGATGGTGTTTCTTTTGTTGAGATTTCAAATTAATGTAACTTGATACTATGATTTTATCTGTTTTGATTTGTAAACGTTATGTCGTATTGTGAATTGTAAACCCCGTAAATGTGATGTTCTATCTGCTTTGTTTGTGGACCTGTCAGTATCTCCTAGCACGGAGGGAGTGGACCTTTGGGTTCCACGTGGTCGGGAGGAAACCGTGCTACACCTTGATTTGAACTTTCTTGCAGTTGATCCTAAGCTTGCAGCAGTTTCCAGTTACTACTTTGTTCGTGGCTGTTGATGCGGAGCTTATTCATGGATATTGTATAAGATATCAGATGAACACTACATGTTTTGTAAACTTATCTCTTGTATAAGAGTGTACTGATTGTATCACCTTTGATGTATGGAGATTCTTTGGAATCTCGCTTTATGTAAAATAGACATTACGGATATTTTAATTGTATATAGATTTATAAATTGGATCTTTCATAAAATCAAATTTGTACTTTTATTGATGATCAATGTATTGAGTTTAATTATTAAATTTATGTAACAACGTCTTAGATACTTTATAACATATGTATAAACAATAAAAAAAAAATATTATGTTAACTTTGTATTTGCTCTTTGTTATAATGTAACTAAGTCGGGGCGTTACATGTCCATTCCACGGTTTTGCAAGTCATATATAGATCTACTTGAAGCATCTTGTGGACTCAAGGAATCCCTTTAAAATCAAGACATTGATTGACATCAAGGCCAAGGGGCCAGTAACTTAATGTTGCAAAGGACTTAATAAAATGACTAATGATACTAGAAACTGGGGTGAAGGTTAACGACAAATTAGAAATCAATAACATTTCAGAAAACCCTAGCAAGAGTGACATTTTTTAGCCATTTTTGTCAATTTGATGGCAACTTTCTTTTTTTATTTGTATTGCTTTATGTTTTAAATCTACATGAAAATATTTCAATAAATAGATAATACTTAATCTCTTAAAGGAAAAAAAATGATTTTTCTAAGTTTATTAAATATTTCATTCTAGATTATTTTATTCCATTTACATTACTTGTATAATTTAAATAGAAACTAAATACACAAAATAGTTATTTATTGTAAATGAATAACAAATAATAGCACAACCATTTATTTTATTACAACTAAATTACAATGTTACATTATTGCATAGATTTTTAAAGGAGTAGAGCATGCAAGCTCTTGTTTTGTATAAATGACACATGTCACTTTCCATCAGACACAATTGATTACAAGTTATTACTGATGACAATGGAAGAGCATTTCTTATACCATATTCTCAAATCATGAGGCTTGTCGACCATGGCTTGGATCTTGGGATTTTGAATATGGTTCTACATTTGTAATATGCTCAATTTGATGCACCAGAACAACCCAAAATGACACAATTGATTCCAAGCTAGTAGTGGCGGCTATGGGATCTAGACCATATTACAAAACAAATGACTTTGAGAATCCAAAGGGCTTGCCTACCATGCTAGGGAAATGGGAGTTGAGAAGATAGAAAATGTACCTATCTTGGTTATCAACCAAAGTCATGCAGAAGATAAGGAGTAGTAAATTTTCTACCACCATCTTCGGGCAGTTTCCATGCATCTGGAAAGCCCAACATGACTTCGAAAGTCCACAATTCCTCTTTGAGGGACACTGTCAAAACAGAGTATTAGAATTCGTCAGCTTTGAATGCAAATAAGATTAAAATACTTATGTGGGAATACTCTCTGTGAAAGCACTTATTTCCATTAGAGCTCCTGATCCTGGTTCAAATCTGGAATTCATTCTTCCATAAAATCTACCTCTTCATCATCATTTATGGAATTCATTCCTAAATCATCTTTAGTAGTTTCTATGGTCATGAATACAACCTTTTCTCTTTCATCTCTAGAGATATCTTCATCTTATTCATTAGTAGAGTAGCCTTCCTCATTAATGAAGAAACATTTTGTTTCCTCTAACCTTTATTCCTTTTCTAAAATGATTTATTTCCATACTTTTGCTTAGCATTGTTAGAGTCCTTATAAGCACACTTAGCCATAAAATTTCCTACTTCACTGTGATTAAAAACATTTGAAAGGTAACTTTCCTTTATACTTAACGAAACCTCTTTGTAGCTTTCTAACAATTTTTTTTCCTCCAATATTAGAATCTAGATCAACTTGCTTCTTATATACTCTAAATTTTGCCTCTTTCCTTATATAATTATCACTTTTAAATCTCACTTCAAAAGCAGTCAAGATTCCATGTAATTCAATCATTTTCAATGCATTCAAATGTTTAGCTTCTTCAATAGTAGAAGCTTAAAAATCAAACCTTCTAGGAAGAGATCTGAGTACCTTTTTTGTACAACCATTCTTTATTTCAATTCCTCACCAAAACCTCTAATAGAGTTGACAACCTCATCAACTTGGAGCAAGAATGTGGCAATGTTTTCTTCTTCCTTCATTTTTAGACTTTCAAACTTAGATCTATGAGTTTGAATCTTTACCTTTTTTACTTTGTCATCACATCCATAGATGGTGTGCAATTTCTCCCATACTTCCTTTGTTTTCTTGCATTGCATAACTTTCACAAGCTTAGAATTAGACAAACCACAAAATAACATTCTTTGCCTTAGAATTTTTTTCACAAGCCTATTTTTTGGCTTGATCCCTAGGTGGGTTTTCAAGAATTTTATATCCTTCTATAAATGACATCCATATATCAAGACCTAGAGCCATCAAGTATGCTTCCATCCCAACTTTATAAAATGCATAATTGGATCCATCAAAGCGTGGTGCCTTATTCACAAACAATTCTTCTTGAGCCACTGAGTGTGCCATTGTAGATCTACCTCAAGTTGTTAGGCTTCTACAAAGGAATTTGGATTTGATACCAATTGAAGGGCACACAATCTACTGAGAGGTGGGTGAATCAATAGATTAAATATATTTAAAAATATTAACTCAATCAAAATACTTGAATAATCACAACTACTAATTAAGCTACACCAAGAGAAAATATTCACACAATAGAACACTAGATATATGTAGAAACCCAAGATGGAAAAAACCACAATGATAATAGTTGCTTAGATCTACTATCTAATCCAACCTCGCAAAGCAGGAATATAACAAGTGAATTTTAGAATATGAAGTAGGCAACAACCTACTAGAGCCATCAATCCCCAATTTTATATTTAGGTACTAACCTACTAGAGACACCAACCACCAATAGTATTAGTACAACAAGTAGAACAACAGTCCTACTGAATTACATAGATAAAGCTTGTAGACCTTCAATTGCAACTGAACACATCTCATACACTTATGAACTAGCTATAGACACTCTTCCACACTCCTTATGATCTAATAATGGCACACACTTTTAGATGTAAATCACATTTAGTAACACTAGCTTGCACAAGATAGACTCCTTGTATATTCACTCACCACATTCTCTTCAATTATGATTCACATTGTACATATGTACAAATAAGGAATATATACATGACATTGCATTAACATTTTTCCATGTCAACCAAGGATCTGCAAATAACCAAGATAACATAAGGTGGACCTAAATTCAAATTACATGAAACATGTAATAGGTTAGTCCAAAAATAAATTTTGTTGTCATTAAAAGAACATGATGTCATGCACTACCACAAGAACCTTAATCAAGTCCTATCTTCACACCACATGCTAGCTTTGAATTTTGTATGCTACTAGTCGTTCTCACATAGGTATCAAACACTAACTAGTTAACATACAAGAAAAGAGAACCTTGTCACTTCAATATTTTTGCATGCTAAACACATCCTCTAGAAACTTAGAAATATGATAGAACATGTGTAGACATACTCTCCTCTCAAATTGTAGATCCAAACTCACCTCTGAAATAAATGTTTACCAAGGAAATCTCTTAGCCTTGAAACTGACTTTCAACATTCTGGTACAAATTTTTGGATTACTTATATCATAGTGAATAGATAAATGCATGATATTGCAAGCATACATGTAACTCCTGACATACAACATCCTTGTGAATCATAGACACTCCAATATAGCTAGCAACATATATTTCTTGAACTCAAAATGATATGGTATTGTAGTTACCAATGACAACCTTTATTCAACTTAGAATGATATGATAATATAATTACCAACATAGATAGGTATGATAGTACAACCCCTAAAAATATAGTGCCACGTCTAACCATATATTCTTTGACATCAATGACAACCTTTGTTCAACAGTTGGAATTATTGTCTTAGATGAAGCTTTGATATGTAGTTATATTTCTTGAACTATAGAATGAATCCTTTCTTGACCAAAAAAAATCAGTACCTTGTAGTTTTTCTTCTTGATTGCTTGCTTCAAACAATACATCATGAAACTTGGGCAACACAAAAAAAAATCAAAATTTCTATGATACCTTGTTGTTCTTGACTTTCAATGAGTGGATGACTTGAAGTGGCTTCTTCTTCTTTATATTGTGATAGGTATCTTGAACATCCAACACATCTCCCAACACATTAATAATATCTATTTTAATTACATCTGAAATTCTAGTTTGGTTTATTATTTATCCTTTCGCATGTCCTCATCTGGGACCAAGGAATATGCCTTCATCACAATTGCATCTAAATTTATAATTTTCTCTTGATAGGTGATACACAATAATTTAGAGTGGTTTCCATTTTGGATTTACAAACATCTTAGGAGCAAAAAATTGGGAGTGCTTATCTACGCTCCCAAAGTAGTTCTATCATTGACTAAATTTTGCATAAATTCATAGTGTGAGATCAAGAGGGGGGTCCTTATTCCAAGTCATGTGTAACCCTCCCAATGTTGAGAGGAATTTTTTTAGGCACGTATTGAAAAAAACTATTTGTAAAGGTGGGGATGGAGGAACTATTTGAATACCAAATAGAGTGAGAACTTCAATCTAATTCATAAGATTAGAGTTTTCTGGTTGATCCTATCTTTCCATAATTTCCCCTTTGTTTCTCCTTATTGTTTTGTATTGACTTAACTCAACTAATAGGTTGCTTGGTTCTTTAAGATATAGAAAATGAGTCACCGTTATATTGAGTTCACTAAATTATTGCTTACAAGGTTCCAATTTGATTAGAGCACCTTCCTTCTAGCACTAGTTTTTTATTGTGGCTTTAACAAAACTAAATTCAAGTTGAATTATAGACACTCTACTCTTGACAATTTGAGATATCCTTATATATTTAGATCCAAGGTTCATTTTTAGCCAGGTCTTAATTAATTTAGAAAAGCAAAGTGGTCTATGTGATTTGTTTAACAATGAGCCCTTGTTGGTACAATCAAATTTGAACAGATATTTACAGACATACAATTAGAATATGATAAATTGGGGTTAGATATTTGAAGCTCATGTGAAGAATACCTATATAGTCTATCCTATACTAACTTGATCTATCCCAAACCTACTCTAAAGATATCAAGCTAGAGAAAAAAGATCAAAAGAGAGTTAGGGTTCATAGAATATAAACTACAAATAAATGAATGAATAAGATAAAATTAACTAAATATTTCTTAGATCTTAAAAGATATGATGAAATCCAACAAACCAATATTGCAGTGACTAGTATTCACATAATAACATACAACATTAGTGTAAGAGTCTAAGGAAAATTACAACGTAAAGATATTTCAAGTTGAATGTATTTGGACTATCATATTTCATGCATAAACTTAATATATAACTCTATGACAAGCTCATTAAGATAGAACTCGCCAAGCTATCTACTCTTGAAGAAATAAAGTAAAACAAACCACTACCAAGGTTAAGATCATTCAAACACGATAGGAACTCCTTTCCATTACTTTGAACAAATGAGAAGATTAAAATTTGTAATAGATTTCCATGCTAAAAATTTAATAGTTCATTAGTGATAAAATGTCAACCCTTTACAAAATCCATAAGAGGGATATAAATATTGAATCTTGGGAAAAAAAATGAACAAGGCCTCAACAAGACAACTTAAAACCACTTTAACCATTAGGGCCCAAAGTTGCATTTTCCAGCAGGTGATTAACAAAATAAATAATTAATAATTTAAAGTTGACCCATGAAGGTAGACCCATCCCCAAGAAGGATGATGTATTTATTACATGAGATAAAAAAAATCCAACTCATTAGCATCTACAAGACATAGTTGTTGTTCCAAAATAAGCCCAAAATTCCTTCAATGTGTCCTTGATATGGTTGGTGTTGCGAGCAATTATATCTCCAATCTTGTCCAAGGATAAAACATATTTCAATCTTTGTCTTCATACCTCATCTCCTTAAGTTGAGATTGTCTTCCTTGTATGAGTACTACCAATAACACATAAAATCCATTAGTAATTATAATTAACTTATCTTGCAATTAAATTCAATATCTTAGAATATTCCATTAGACATCATTATATTCAGGAACTTCTTCCAAAACCACATAAAAGTAGCAAAAATGAAAACAATAGGCATTCTAAAATTTTAAAGAATAAGAATTTTAGGGGTTGTTAAAGTTCACAATTAGAGATTCCTTCCAAGAAGTACTTCAAGGTAAGAAAGCCTAATGTCCCAATAACATATACCTAGTAACCTAAAAAAATTCAGGATCAAGCTTTAGGATGGTCACTTATTGGATACCTGGATAGGGGAACTCTAAAACTTTGACTTTGAAAGAGTATTGTAGTGGAGTATGTTGAGGTGGGAACTTAAAAGGGATGCCAACTAGGTTTCAAGGGAAAGAAATTTTTGAAACTCCAATCCCAAGAGGATATCACATTGAATGGTTTTTGAGATCAAAATTTGGAAGGAGAGTTAATTAGATATTGAGGAAAGTATGCTTCAACACTCTAATCTTGAAAGGAAATTCACTATTGAATGGTTGTCAAGATAAAAAAAATGGGAAGGACTACAACTTGGTAACCCAGACAAAGGAAATCTAAAAATTTGACTCCAAAAAAATTAACTCTAGAAAACATTGGGGTCAAACTTTAGAAAAATCACTAATGGGGTAGTAGAGTAAAGGAAACTCTAAAACTCTGATTTTGACAATGTGGTAATTTATTTAAGCATGGAAATGTGTTAATCTCAAATAATTATAAAGGAAGCACCAATTTTGAGGTTTCAAGGATGTGAATGCAAGCATTCCAAGATGATGAACCTTGAAATTTTGATGGGCTAATGACATCGTTAGGGAAAAATGGTTCCCAAGCAAAGAAAATAAATCTATCAAAGGGAAATGACTGAAAAGACATAAGGGAATGTGACAAACACAAATAAAAATTAAGAAATAAAACCACAATAAAGATAAAATAAAACACACCAAGAAAAATAAAATAAATACACAAGAAAATGAGCAAACAAAACTTGAAAAACCAAAGAATGAACAAACCAAGAAAGGGAAAACCCTACTTAGTTAAATCTGAAAGGACATAATACAAGAAGTGGGAACTTGATGAGATGCACTCACAAACTCACATCCATAAACACACATTGAAACTCACTAACCTTACTACCAGTAGATTCTTTGACCTAGATCATAACTTGCAAAGGGGATTTCTAGATTTCTAGAGCACAAGATAAAATAGAAAAAATAAAATAAAATGAAATGGGAGCAAAAGGGAGAAAGTACACAAGTAAGAAGTTCATCATTAATTTAAATTCAGAGGGGTCAATCAAGGTCATGCCATATCCCATTCTTGGCATTTGGGAAATTGGATATTTGTTTACATTCATGCTAGGATGATCAACTTTGAAATTATAATAGGTGATACACCAACCCAAAACTAGCTAAACAAGGATCAAAATGTCGAGGATTCCTTTAAATTCACACTAGGATGACTAACTCTAGCAAGCCAATAGGCACCTAGGTATGTGAAAAAAAGCAAAAGGAAAATTTCAAGGTTTCAAGGATAATTATACTCATACAAAGATGACAAACCCCAACATCCTATCAGGTCAACAAAAACAAAATCCAAAAGGAAAAAACTCAAGTCCAAATCCAAAATGTAAAAAAAAATATAGAAAAGGGGGTCCCTATTTTACCAAGTCAAAATGGGGTGTGTGTGTGGAGCACAACAAGAAATATATTAGGTTTATAGGTAGAGCTTAAAGCTTAATTATATTTGCAATTTTTTTACACATATAGGCTTTGATAGTATAGTGCAACTAGGTTTCACATTAGTGGTGGACTATGTTTCACATATTGCGGGTAGACTTTGTTTCACATATTGGGGGTGGACATTATATTTTTTTCCACTATTTTCATAATTTCATTTGTTTTCTATTATTTTCTTATTTTTATGCTCTATGCACTTGTTCAAAGATTGTATTCAACTTTCCATTAGCAAGATGCCAATATTTCAAGGATAGTTCTACTAGCGAAGATGACAAACCCCAATATCCCAATAGGTCAAAAAAATAAAATTCAAAAGGAAAACACTCAAGCTCTAATCCAAATCAAACAAAAGAAAAATAAAAAGGGGGTCCTTTTTTTTCCAAGTCAAAATGGGGTGTGTGAATGGAGCACACCTAGAAATAGATTAGGTTTTTGGGCAGAGCTTAGAGCTTAATTATAATTGCAAAGTTTCTACACATATAGGTTTGGATAGTATAGTGCAACTAGGTTTCACATATTGGTGGTGGACTTTGTTTCACATATTGGGGGTTGAATTTGTATTTGCTCCACTATTTTCATAATTTCATTTGGTTTCTCTTGTTTTCTTCCTTTTTTTTTCTTCTATTTGTATGTTCTATACACTTGTTGAAACATTGTTTATTCAACCCCCCATCTTCTTTCACCTCAATGAGATGCACTCACAAACTCACACCCATGAATACACACATTGCAACTCACTAACCTTTCTACCGATAGATTCTTTGACCTAGATCACAAGCACTTGACAAGGGGGTTTCTAAATTGCTAGAGCACAAGAGCACATAGAAAAATTAAAAAGAAAAGAAAAGAAAATGAAATGGGAACAAAAGGGAGAAAGCACCTAAGTGAGAAGATCATCATTAATTTCAAGCTAGAGGGGTTGATTAGGGCCATGTCGTATCCCATTCCTTGCATTGGGACATTGGAGATTTGTTTATATTCATGCTTGGGTGATCAACTTTCAAAGTTAGACTAAGATGGTACACCAACCCAACACTAGACAAAAGGGAGAAAGCACCTAAGTGAGAAGATCATCATTAATTTCAAGCTAGAGGGGTTGATTAGGGCCATGTCGTATCCCATTCCTTGCATTGGGACATTGGAGATTTGTTTATATTCATGCTTGGGTGATCAACTTTCAAAGTTAGACTAAGATGGTACACCAACCCAACACTAGCCAACAAGGATCAAAATGTCGATGATTCCTTTGGTCATAATAGGATGACTAACTCTAACAAGTTGATAGATATCTAGGTACATGAATAAAAGCACAAGGAAAATGTCAAGGCTTTGAGGATAATTTTACTATCATGCCAAGATGAAAAACCCAAAAATGTCAACTATTCAACAAAAACAAAATCCACAAGGAAAACAATCAAGCCCAAATCCAAAACAAACAAAAGAAAAAGAAAAAGGGGGTCCATGTTTTGTTAAGTCCAAATGGGGTGTGTGTGTAGAGCACGACAAGAAATAGATTAGGTTTTATTAGCAAACCTTAAAGCTTAATTAAAATTGCAAAATTTCTACAAATATAGGTTTGAATAGTATAGTGCAACTAGGTTTCACATATTGGTAGTGGACTATGTTTTATATATTGGGGGTGGACTTTGTATTTACTCCACTATTTTCATAATTTCATTTGGTTTCTATTGTTTTCTTCTTTGTTTTTGCTTTCATTTGTATGCTCTATACACTTGTTCAAAGATTGTTCATTCAATCCCCCATTTATTATCACACCACATTAACTCATGATTGATAAACTTATAATACCTTAATATCTAATTTCACTTAAAAGATTTTTAAAATAGTTTAAATAATATTGAAATGTTTAAATCTTAAATAAATTATTTATATGAAAACTAGACAATTATATAATAAAACTTTAATAAAATAAATTATCAATATAAAAATATATTTATTTAGAAAATATAATTCACACATATTTGAAAGGGAATGTTTTTACTTAACACATTCCAAGTGATAGAGTTTACTTAACATAAAAAAATGTAATTTTTAGTCAATAGGCTTTCCCTATGGACTTGCAAGTCCAAAATTAATCGGTATACCTGTCTTGCACTTGAAAACAAGATTTACTCACCGTTAAACCATTGTTGAGCTGCCGGAAAACAAGTTTCAACTATTGGTAAGTTTGCTAAAAATCCTCCAAAATATCATATAAAATCCTAAAAACTCAAAATCAAATAATACCCAATTTTTGTAAAGAAAAAATTTAGATTTATCTTAATAAAAAAAATCTATTGACTTAATCTTTGAACCTCTTTTAAATGTAAGTGTTAATATTTAATATTTGCAAAAACATGACTATGATTCATGTCTCTATTTAGCCTAGGTTTACCATAGGCTTAATGGGTTCCTTAAATGCTTATCAATGCACTTCAATGGCATAAGTTCACACTTGTATTCTTTAATTGTGAATTTCCTCTTAATATAATGAATTTGTATGAGTTTACTTCCTTGAAGTCTAAGTCTCAAAGGTATATGGGATGAATACTAATAAAGATTCCACGTGGCCATTTGAACTTCTTTAACATAAGCATGTTGCATAGAACTAGTTGTTTTTTTTATCTTTTTAATGATTTTCTAGTTAGCCATTTTTTACTAAATTGTCAATTTGTCATATGACTATTAAAATAACTTAATTTTATTAAAAAATTATATTTTTCAAAAGCTTTTTTGTTTGTTTAGAATTCCATGTGGAATTGACATCTTGTTATTATTTGTACTTATATGTTATGTTTGACACATTCTTATGAGTGTGGGGTTAATCTAACTATTACTCATTTGAATGTATTTGTGTTGAGTGGGTGAAGGTTTTTAAAATAATTTTTAATTTTTTTTGTTTTTTGTGGGATTTGATCTATGTGGGTTTTAGGTGTCAAGGCGATTTTAATAAATAGTTATTACATTACTAACCTTTTTCTTTCTTTATTATGTTAATAAATTAATTAGTATAGATATCTTAAATAAATATATTTAAGAAAACATGGAGAATTATTTTATTTGTTTAAAAGCTATTTTATTTTATTTTGAAACTATTTTCTTTATTATATGTTTGGAAACATAAATATAGATATTATGTGTTGCATATTTTGAAAATAGTATATTTATTATTACATATTAATATTTTGACGTGTAAATGACTTCAAATGAAAGGTCGGTTTTTGTTAACACACTCATGTCATTACACTTCACCCCTTGTCATTATAGAATGTATCTCAACATTAATTATAAGACAACAAGACCCACGTAACACACAAATATCTTATTGATTGTTGTTAGAAGGAGAAATGGCAATGTACAAATATATCTTTGCTTTGGACATTTTAGTCTTTTACTTTTTCCGTATTGACAAATCTTTTGAAGCTCTTGTGATGCCTTATAAATAATCACTTTTTTTCAAACAATTCAAATGACCTCGAGAAAAGCTTTATTTGCATCACCATTGTTATATGTTTTTTTAAATAAAGTATCACTATAATTACACTATCTATAAACAAATTTAAAGCTTATCCACTTCTAAAGTAGGTTAACACCAAACATAATCTACATCATTTTTATATTGATGATAATTATTTAATTAATTTTTCATCAAGACTTAAAGCCCACATAAATAATATTATAAAAATGATTAAGTAATAATTTATTTATAGATGTGTAAGAAAATTTGTAATCATAGAAACAATTTCAAGATATACCTTTTTAGACACAGACAAGTTCAATTTGTATGAAATTGATTTTTTTATAGATTCTTAGACATAGAAAAGAAGACAAGATCAAAAAGTTACGTGTACTTATCCCCTAACAATTATTAATTATATTTGAAAGGACTTGCTACTATTATAACATCATTCTATTATTAAATACACATAAAATATATATATAACCTTGGTTATACTAAAGAGTCAAAGCTAAATCGAATGTTTCTTCAAAAGGTGGTCAACTCCCATATATTATTAACACGTGTGAAAGATGTAGTAGGTATAGATATCAAACGGGTGTTGTAGGTATTGATTTGATGGATACCTACTTTGTAAGACCGATGGATGACCACAATTTTTTAGGTGGAAACCTCTCATTCCAACTAACACCACTTTTGTGAAAAGCCAATCATAAGAAACTTTCTTTTTGTACTTGTAAAGAGCAACACTTTTCTCTTTTTTTTTCATTCTCTTTTTAAGTACATCTCTAGATAAGTGTGTATTATAGAGGGTGTTGATGCTTTTACATTTTGGGTCTTTAGTTGGTGTTAATAGACCAAAAAATAATTAGTTTTTAGTTGATGATTAAGTAGTGTATTTGGAAGGTATGATAAGATGTTTTTGCCTTCTTTTATATTGTAAATATAATTTTTTAGTAAGGTTTTGAGTTTCTTGATTTTTCGGTGTTGAATAAAGTTGTTTAGTTGAATGACAAATTACTTGTCACTATAAAATGATTAGGGAGGAAATGACGACAAAAAAGAGTGCAAATTTTTTGGTTCTTATCTAAAATGACATGGAATGATGATCACAACTTTTGATTATAATTTAAACTTTCTAAGAGTCAATAGCAAACAATTCAAAGATAATGGCTATTCAAAAAAGAGTGCAAATCTTTTTGGATCCTATCTAAAATGACATGGAATGATGATCACAACTTTTGATTATAATTTAAACTTTCTAAGAGTAAATAGCAAACAATTTAGAGTGTATAATCCCTTGACCACACATAACTTTGACTTAAACTCTCAATAGTATGAGATGTTTTTTTTTTTTTTAAAGAAAATTAGTGATGGCATAATAACTACAATAACTCCAACTTAAATTCTCACTAGTATGAGATGTATTTTTAAAAATTAACAATGGCATAATAACTACAACATCATACATTTCCTAGTGAGAGTTGTGTATATATGACTCATTCCCTTGTTCACGATCAATGAGAGATTGGATTGTACTTTATTTATTTATTTTTGCTTCCACCAAATGGTATAAGCTTAACAATGCTCTTTCAAAGTCAAAGGCTACTGCCCAAGCTTAATTTCTAGTTTTGTGAGGATTCCCAAACCTTGCGGTAAGTTATTCTCCTTTCAATTCTAGCTACTTTTCCCATGAAACTAACTTGAAAATTTGTATTATTAGATATTAAGACCTCTCATCATGTCATATATGAATCCTACCATCAAAAAAATTTACTTTTCATGTGGAAACAAAAAAGTTTATTTATCTTTTCCAACAACATGCCTCATGGAATTGCTATGGCATATCTTTTATCTAACCTTTTTTAGGTTGTCAATTTTGTAAATATTTTGTATGACTTTAGAACATAACAATGAGCTCAAGAAACATATGAATGACATTTTCAAGTAATTGGACACTATTGCAAACCATTAGGATTATTTACCAAAAGAATAAAAAGGTTACTAAGAATTCAAATATATACTCATCTCAAGTTTCTTAGGGTTGCAAGACCATTTGAATGTCATTATAGCTACTCTTCCCATGAAACTAACTTGAAAATGTGTATGATTATAGATTAAGACCTCTCATCATGTCATATATGAATCCTACCATCAAAAAATATTACTTTTCATGTGGAAACAAAAGTGTTCCTTTATCTTTTCCAACAACAACATCCCTCTTGGAATTGTTATGACATATCTTTATCTAACCTTCTTTTTTGGGTTGTCAATCTTGCAAATATTTTGTATGACTTTAGAACATAACAATGAGCTCAAGAAACATGTGAATGAAATTCTCAAGTAATTGGACACTATTGCAAACCATTAGGATTATCTACCAAAAGAATAAAAAGGTTACTAAGAATTCAAATATATACTCATCTCAAGTTTCCTAGGGTTACAAGACCATTTGAATGTCATTATAGCTCCAAGAAATGATAGAAATGATCCTTTCTAAAATGGTCCCATTCATTCAAATGTTGTGTGTTTCCCAATAAGATTCAATAGTTCAAGTATTTGCTCTTTGAGCAAGAACTTAGTAGAGAAAAAGGGGATGTACAAAAAGTGCCCACTTTAAGGGTAGACTTGGACAATGTGCAACAAGATCTCATTATGTCTAGGACTACTTTCAAATATGAGAAGAAGGCTAAAATTAAACAATTGGAATAGCGACAAACAAGGAAGAAGAATATGATTTTTATGACCTATGGAGTCAAGAATCTTAGAGAAAATTGTATAAATTCTAGGAAGAGAATCTTTCATATTATATTTTTCCTTGTAGATGCATGTAAGGATGCATCTTTAATTAGGGGATTTGCAATAGTTTGAATATTAACTAGACAACTTGCTACTCTGTATTTTGTATCTTCAAAAGAGATTTTTTAAGAGAACACAAGAGGAATAGTTTACTATATTTATTTTGCATCTCTTTTTTTATTAGTTTATTTTCTTACAACATAGGATTATTTCCCAAAGCATCAATGTGAGTTTGAAGTTACAACAACATAGACATGATGTCTTACAGTTTGTGTATGACATATTAGAGTGCATATATTATGTCTTATTACTTTCAATATGATATTGTTGATGGTCAAATTGACACAACAATGTACAAGCAAGATATCTCTACCCTACTTCTCCTAAAAAAGATAACTAACTGTGGAAATCAATTATCTTCCTACGTCTCGGTAGTTGGTTCACAACTGTGTTGCTTTACTTAGTGGTCAACATGGCTATAATATTCAAGGGACCTGTTAGTTAAAGGTAACAAACTAGGAATTTCAAAGATCTAAACTAACAATAGATTTTAAATAAACGACAAAAGATATCTCAATGGTTTCAAAACAAAAAACATGAGTTAATATCATTCCTACATTTATGTTGGAATATGTGCCTCAATCCTTACTGACATGGAACTCCTGAAGGGAAAAGTCACTGTGACATTGTTCATGTCTGGGCAACTAACTATTCTAAAGCTCTTAAAATGTTCCTATTGTTGTGACAGGGTTGAAGTCTTGCCGACAAGTCTATCGCTATGACTTTTTGTGTTCGGAGTGACCTTTTGGCGAGTGGAAACCTTCGGGCAACAGTGTGATCTTATCAAGCATCGGGGATACTTGGGTTGTTGGTATTGGTCTGGCCGATACGAAATGTCTCGTTGACACTGTTTTGCATATGGTCATCGACGTAACCTTTTGTTTCGATATGAGTCCCAGTGATCGATAAAGGTCTCGCCGACTAGGATGTACAGCTATCGGGATAACTTAAAGGTTGTGGGGAGATGTCTCAACGATGACGCTAGGTCACACCGACAGGAGTGTTCTCGTGGTGTTTTCGTGGTAACAAAAGACTTCGTTGAGAAGTCTTGGCGACTTGGGTAAGGCATGTCGATGGTCTTCGGTAAGACTTGGGGTGCTCGAAGAAAGGTCACAGTGAAAGACATGAGTCTTTCCGACAACATCTGACATTCGGGATGACATGGGATGTTCGCTATGACATCTCAATGAAAATGGTAGATCATTCAGTGGAAGTTGTGTCTTGCGGTATGATGTCTCACCGAAACCGTGGGGTCTTGCCGATAGTTGTAAGGCTTCAGTGTAGCATGCAGTGGTCGATGGGAAGTCTTGGCGAGAATGAAGTGTCTTGCCGATAGTATATCTCATCGCTGTGACTTCTGACTTCGATATGAGTCTCACCGAAATGCGATTGTCACGCCAAAAGGAAATTACTTGATGGCATAACTCGAAGACTTCGATATGAGGTCTTGGCGAGATCAGTATGTCTTGCCGATGGTCTCTTTGAGTTTGATATGACTTATGGTTTTCAGAATGAGTCTTGTCGAATGAGAATTCTCTTGTCGACTGTTGGGGTCTGAAGTTGATATCGATAGCGAATACTTTGTGGCATCGGGGAGACATTGTTAGTGTCTCACCGATATGCCAACAAAGTTTGAACGCCGTTGACCATGTGACCATCCTATGTGGCATCCTATTGAACCAATCAGAGGAAGCAGTTTTTAAATGGATGACAGTTGGTTTTTTTCATCAATTGCAACGCTAGAAAAACTGTATGCAAGGAAAAATCATCTGCTCGAAAGGAAACTGTCTATGATTGATAATGGCAGATAAGGATGCACAGAAGACAAAATCAGAATGTGAATAGAATAAAAGCAGATCGATTCTGATTTGAGAGTGTGGATGAGTTGAGTCGTTTTGTTGAGAGAGCATTTTTGTAACTAGATGAACAGTAAATGAAGCTACAATAAAATACCAGAGAGTTGTATTTATGATTGTATGTAATTTTGTTGTTACTGTAATACAAAGAGATTCAGCTTGGTGTGGTGGGTTTTTTTCCCGAAAGGGTTTTCCCACGTAAATCTGTTGTTCATTGTCTTATTGTATTTACTCTATTTCTGTAAATCTTTCATGTGTGTCTTAATTGGATTGTAATTTGAAAATTAAAAGCCCTGCATTGCATTCTTCCCTGTGGTTTTAACATTAGGAAAGTGTTTCCGCACCTCTGCTTTCCTTACAATTTAGACATGCAATTTTGTAATAAACTTTTTAAAATCAAACAAATAAATGAAACAACTCATAAAGATTTACACAATTGTGTTCATTCATAGTGTAGATTTAGTAAGCGTATTTCCAATTCTTTTTACCAAAATAAATTCCATACAAGATATATTTAATTAACCCATCATAGAATTGCAAATCAATAAATAATAGGAAAATACCATTCACAATGACACTAGATATGGTTTTAAATTTGACTCCCTCTATTGATTATTTATTCAAATAAGTAGCAATTCACCCATCATAATCCATTGGTACACGAAAAAACCATTGTCTTTGTGTAGAAGAGGGGGATTCTCTACTCACGAGTTCTCATTCAGAGAGCCTCATTGGGCGAACTGCCATAAACTACCTCAAGGAACAACAATGAGAGTTTCAGAATTTGAAGGAGTAGGTCACAAAGGTTATTTGGACAAACTATCAAGCTCTCAGCCGAAGGACAACAGCGCAGAATACGAACAACAGCGAGGCGTGTTGGTGTCTCGTACAGACCAGAAAGCGATTTTATCACAGAAAATGCCTAAATGACTACTACTATCTAACTGCTAAGAATTAACAAAATGTGATAAAGTAGTAGAATGCAATAGAATTGAAATAAAGTGAAATAGAAATGTTAGAGATAAGGAGAAGAAAGGAAAGAAATACTTGTGCAATTTTCACACACACACCCCACCGAAGGCGGGGACCCTCTTTTTTCTTTTGCATCTCTGCCTCTTGGCTTGGTCAAATTTTAGTTTTGCTCTTCTTGGGAGGTTATTTTGGAATTAAGTCTAGACTGGGTTTGATGAGGATAATATTTTGAGGCTCTAGGGGAAATTCGCCTATCTTGGAATTTGAAAATGGGGATTTTGAAGTGAATTTTCAATGTTATATGTAAAAAAAATTGCACCCATGGATAAAGGACGAAAAATTAGGCCAGGTTGCTTTTTGAACTTTTTGAAAATTCCTTTTAGAAAAAAAAGTTATGGAGTTTAAGAGATTTTGACCCTACGGGGAATTGGGGGATTTCCATCCTTGATGGAAATCCTCAAATTCCATTTTGGAAATTTCCAAGACCCCCTCAAAATCCCTTTTTTTGCACTCATGGATAGAGGACGAAAAATTAGGCAAGGTTGCTTTTTGAACTTTTTGAAAATTCCTTCTAGAAAAAAAGTTATGAGGTTTTGGGGATTTTGACCTTGCAGAGAATTCGGGAATTTCCATCCCTAATGGAAAATCCCAAAATTTCCATGATCCCCTCAAAATCCCAAAATTTCCATTTTGGAAAATTCCAAGACCCCTCAAAAACCCAAAAATTCAAAATGGAAATTTTTTTCCTTTTTTTCCAAAAATGGAAAAAAATCGAAAAATGAATTTTTTTCCCAAAATGCAAATTTCCAAAAATGGGAACTTGCATATGGATTAAATAAATATTAAAAGGGGAACTTGCATATGGATTCGTGCCAAAAGGGAAATATGGAAGAGTTCAATTCAAATTTTAAAAGTGGGGCCTACATATGAATTCGTGCCCAAACTGTCTACAGCTGGAAGGAGTTTCTAGAAGACATGTGAAGCTGATTTCATCATCCAATCAGAATTTTCATTAATGGCAAGCTGGCATAATATTGTTTTCTCATTGTTCCATGATGTAACTGTTTTTATGCAGTTGGATGATGATGTACCATGAACTCCCAAATTAAATGTAACAGCTTGATGCTTTTAGAAGTGCAATTGCAGCCATTGGATGAATTAAATCCTGGCCATTGATTCAAAATGTAATTTTCTATAAAGGGGGTTAGATTTAGGGGTTAGAATAGCTTATTAGAGGTTGAAAAAGCCAAAATTGACTAAGTCAGAGAAGTCAGTAGCTGTAGGAGAAAGGAAAGACTGAAAATTGTTATGTAATGTTGGAGAAGTTAATGCAATTGGATTGTTGATTTGGAAAACTTTGTGTTATACTTTGACAGTTTATGGTTTCTTGTTCTCAATTCTCAATGTTAGATGTTAGATTTCAGTTCTTTTGCAATAATGGTAAAATGTTAATGATGTTGATCGATCTCTAATCCATAGTTTTAGCAATTTGTTGATTGTAATTTGTTGTGTAAAGTTAGTTTGGGCCTTATTTTGTGCTAAGTTCAACTGTGGATGCTTGTTTACATTGCGCCAGTTATTGGGTATGTGGATGAATATTCATAGTCTGAAAAATCTTCAGTTTCCTTAAAAGATTGCACCATTTCTGCAGAGTTGTGGGCTTGTCCTTGATCAAGTAGAGATTGGTTTTATTGGAGATCTGTCCATTTGTAGCATTCATCATTGTTGTGATTGATCTTAGGTTTTAGTCTTAGAAATCTCTCAAAACCCTTATTTCTTTTGTTGTTTATTTTGAATCTGGGTTAGTTTTAGGACTGAAAGCATCACCATATTGTTGCATCTGATGAAAGTACGCTTCCAGCATTGTTCATTTGTAAGGCCCCTTGTGATTACCAGCATTTTCACATTATCACTGAGTTGTTTATGCATTGTCAAGACCTGACATTAGAGACCTTGGGGTTATCTCTTGAGGCTTGCTAATAGAGATTTACCTTTCAAGAGAGATAGGATACTTGTATCTTGTCTGAGTTGTTGTTGTGCAAAAAACACCATCAATAAGTTGTAGAATGAACCCGTAGCAAAAGAGGCGTTGGACACCGAAACAAGGGGAATTGCAGAAACAGTTGAATGTGATGATCATTGGTTGAAGGCACTTAATGAGGATAGAATGTGTGTTATTATAATCCGTTAATAAATGCTAAAGAAGAGGTCTTTCTTACATGGGACTTTGATAGATGGGTGTGTGATTGCATGCATTCTATTTTGGAAAAGTTCTAGTTTTGATAGGATTCTCCTTCTTTTTCAATTGTAGGTTGAATAATTTTGTCTTAATTCTACGCTCTAAATATCTGGGAGTGGAGTTAACGATTTTGGTTAAGTTGTTGCTTTCAATAAGGATTCCCTCAGTTTGTATTTAATTGTTGGTTGAATCCATAGGTTAGTTAGTTAGTTTTTCACATTTTTATGTTATTTGTTACTTTCAGTTGAAACATGAATCCTTAGAATGATTGAGTACGATTTGTGCAAGAATATTTTGCAATCTTTCATCTTATGTAATAAATGGAGATCAATTCATAGAATGCATGAAATCTATTAGTTAGATTGATTTCAATTAAGTGGGAACAGTTACTTGAGTAGGCCACTCAAGGTATTGTTCTTCACTTCACCTTTTCAATTATTTATTTTTGTTGATAGTTATTATTAGTTTATTATTGTTCATAAATCATATGCAAGTTAATTGGGATTTCATTTTTTGCTTATTATGAATGAATGCTTAGGAACATGCATGTAATGATCATTAGTAGTACTCCAAAGGATAGTTCAGTTGAGTCAGTAGTTTTTATTAAGTTTTCAATTAATACAATATTATTTCATTAGCAATAGTTTAGTCACAGTTTTTATTGTAGGTACCCGTAGCAACTAGTTTTAGTTTATACTTTTACTATTTTACAGTTTTGTGTGTTTCTAGCAATTAGAATGACTTTAGTAGGATAGTTTAGGTAGTTTAAGTCCATGAAGGCATATACAATGTTGCACCATCATAAGTTTGTGCACCTTGGTTGATGATTTAATGTAGTCTGAGCAATGCGAAGTGGATTGTTCAGTTAGTTAACCCTCTGAATTGATAGATTTTACCAAGTTTACAAAACACAAGCTTATACTCTACATTTTTGGCATCGTTGTTGGGGATGGTATTATCTTCATAGATGTGTTTTTATAGTTTCCATAGTTAATTTCTCTTTTCAAGCATTAGGACTGTTAGATACCATATTTTTCAACACCAAGCTACTAACATTGTGCAAGCCTGTTGAATCTAAAGTCACATTTTATGTATGCAGAGGCAGAGAGATCCCTTGGGTAGGTTCCTTCCTTCCACATGCCAAGAAGCTATTGTAGAAATTGGCGACCCTAGTACTTAGAGCGAAGGCACCACTGAAGAAGAAATTTCCTTTTCACCAACCTCTAGCACACATATAGAAGGAACATACTACACCATGGGTGATGCAGCAGATGATGATGATTCCCAACCAACATTTTGGTTTCCTATTACTGACCAAGAAAGGGCCATAGTGTTGAAGAACATTCCTCCTTCAGCCTTGCCATCCTTCTATGGGTTAATGAATGAAGACCCAGATACATTCCTCTTTGAATTTGATGTCTTATGCAGAAGTTATGACTATTCTTCTGATGCACATAGGTTAAAACTTTTTCTTTCCACCCTCAAAGATGAAGTTTTGAGATGGCTCATGGGATTAGGTAGTGATGTTGTTCTTGACTGGGACACCATGAAGAAATTATTTTTGGAGAAGTATTAGGAGTACTATAGAGGACCTAGCGGGAGGAAGGATGACATATTCTGAATGACACAAAATGATGATGAGCCTTTAGAGGATTATGTTGAAAGATTCCAATTTTCTCTAAAGAAAAACCCCCAGAACAAGTTGTCAGAAGAGCATCTCAAGCTAGTCATTTTGAGAGGAGTTACTGAAGACTGTATGGATGCCTTAAACCTCATTGGCTAGGGAGATATTTATTAGCAACCATTTTCAGACATTTTTAAGGCCTGTAGAAATTATTTCAGGACCTTTACAAAGAGGCAAAGAGACAATAGAACATTGGTTCTTGGTAAATCATCTATTGGGGTTTCAAAAGTTGAACTAAGCAATCTATTATCCAACATGAAAGAGGATATAACTAGTCATTTTGAAACACAATTGGATACTCTCCACATTAAGAAAAATCAGGAGGAAGTTGAGGCTATGTTCATAGAATATTGTCCAAGCGGCAGGCAAAGAAAAGCAAATTGCAATTACAAAAGAGTGGCCAGTAGCCAATAGGATAAAGTTGAAAAGTCTGACCTTCAACCCATTGAAGGAGATGATAGAAAAAAAATTATATAGCACAAAGGAGGCCATGGCAGTAGAGACAAGGTATGTTGCAGGACCCCCTTAGCTTTAATTCATCCTTTCCTATTGGCAACCAAAACTTCTCTGCTTGGAACTCCCAACCCTAGCAAGTAAATCAGAACCAGCGGAAAAATCCCCAATGCCAAACCCTCAACCTAATTGGAACAAACAACCAAATTCTTAGCCACAACAAAATTTTCAAGGTTCCAATTATAATCCACAATGTCCAACCTAGTAGAATCAATGGCAGCCTTAGTGGCAGAAAGGCCAGCAATGGCAGCAACAAAATATGAACTATCAACAACCCATGCTCCCTCCTCTACAATAGCAACAAGATCTAATGCCACCATTAAATTTTGCATCCCAACCACCCAAGCAACAAATACCTACCCAACCTACACCTAACCCTAACACTAATCTTGTTCAACAGGCTTATACTAACGAAGCCATGCAATACCCCACTTATGGAGTAGAGGTGAGTGATGTCCACCTCATATCAGGAAAACAACTTGTTGGACCTTCATCCCCCCAAATTACAGAAATGGAGGATGAGAAACTTGCAGTTGAGGCCTCCGATAAACCACCTTTGGAGCCTGAACAAAATCAGGTACACCAAACTACCTCAAATCCCAAGCCACCTTTTCCTGAACACCTAGCTCTGCAAAAGCATCACACAGGGGTTGAGACAGAACTTTTAGGGCAGTTGAAAGATGTCAACATCAAAATCCCACTTATCCAAGCTATCAAACGTATCCCTATCTATACCAAAACAGTAAGGGATCTTTGTCTTAAGAAACCAGGTAGGAAAAGGAAAGATCCATAGACAGTTCATGTCTTGGGGAATCTTGTGAATATCATGTTGGGGAATATTACAATCCCTAAGTATACTGATCTGGTAGTCCAGTTGTGGATGTTAAGATCAATGGGGCCCTCATTAAAAATAATTTGATAGACTTGGGGGCAGCCATCAATTTTATGACAAAAGAAACAATGCAATTGCTCCAGTTGATCAACCTCAGGCCCACACAAACTATTTTACAATTAGTTGATGGGTCCACGGTCAAGCCTGGGGGAATCATTGAAGACCTAGTTATTGCATTGGATTCTTGGGAATACCCTACAAACTTCATAGTACTATAACCCAAAGTCAATCATGTGGGTTACCCACTCATCCTAGGTAGACCTTGGTTGGCAACAACCGATGCATTTATAGGCTGCAGATCTGGAAAAATGATAATATCCAATGGGACAATTACAAAGAACTTGGTTCTTTATCGGCATTCCCAACCATATGCAGACCTTGAGCACACCATTTGGCCCAATTTGAGTGAGGAAGAGGAACATAACTATTATCTGCAAACAATGATGACTATAGAGCACAACCCCTTATTGGATGACCAGGATGAAGATGAGCTCATTGCTCATGTATTCCCAAAATGACTATGGTAGGATCCCATAGCAACAAGATTGCCTCATATGTCTACAAGACCCCTTGCAAAGTATTGTACCTATTGATTCTATAGAAGAGATATCATAGCTATTCCATTCATTACTCCCTCAACAATGTTTACCCATTATACCAAGCCTTGATCTCTCATCAATTCAAGAGTCATCAAAGGAGCTGAAATTATGCCAGGAAGGATGTTAAATATCAATAATGCCTTGACAGAGGAACAAATATTATTTTCAATCAATGTTGTAGGCGCACTCAGCTGCATATGAATGGGATCACCATGATATGAAGGGCATCGATCCTGATCTATGTATGCATAGGATTTACATTAATGATGCCCACAAACCTATAAGACAGCCACATAAACGCATGAATCTAGCTCTAAGAGATATAGTGAAAGTTGAACTAGAAAATCTTTTAGATGCAAGTTTCATATACCCTATATCAGATAGTGAATGGGTTTTACCATTGGTAATAGTTCCCAAGAAAGGTGGGAAATGGAGAGTCTGTGTTGATTACAGAGAACTAAATGCGACCACGAGAAAGGATCACTTCCCACTGCCATTTATTGACCAAGTTCTTGATTCTTTGGCAGGAAAGAAATATTTCTAATTTCTTGATGGCTTCTGTAGTTATAACCAGATCAAGATTGCACCAGAAGATCAATATAACATCACATTCACTTTCCCCCTTGGGAACCTATGCATATTTTGTCTTACCTTTTGGTTTTTGCAATGCTCCAGCTATCTTTCAAAGAGTAGTACTTGACATATTTTATGATTTTTCACATGACTGCATGGTGATATACATAGATGACTTCACCACTTATGGTGAAATTCATGAGGAAGCTCTTAGTAACCTGGAAAAAGTGTTAAAAAGATGCACAGAACAAAATTTGTCTTTGAGTAATGAAAAATATTTTATGATGATGACACAAGGCATTGTTTTGGGACACTTTATTTCTAGTGAAGTAATATAGGTTGACCCAAAGAAGATTGAAATTATATCTACCTTGCCTATACCACAGAAACAAAGAGATGTACAAAGCTTACTTGGACATGCAGGTTATTATAGGTGATTCATCCAACATTTTAGCAAAATTGTTGCACCTTTGTTTATTTTATTGACAAAGTACATTGAGTTTGATTAGACTCAAGACTGTCATAATTCATTTGATAAATTAAAAATAGCTCTAACTCATGCACCAATTCTAAGAGCTCCAAATTGGAAATTTTCATTTCACATACATGTTGATGCATCAGACTTTGCTATTGGAGCAATCCTAGGGCAGAAAAAAGGGAATAAGGAATATGCAATATATTACATCAACAAAAACCTACAAGGAGCAGAGTTAAACTAAACTATGAAAGAAAAAGAAATTCTTGCATTTCTCTATGACATTAACAAGTTCAGACACTATATTACTGGCTATCAAGTGTTCATACATAAAAATCATATAGCCATCAAATACTTAATGAATAAACCAGTAGTAGGTGGGATACTTGTAAGGTGGTTGTTCTTACTGCAAGAATTTGACATAACAATAGTTGACAAACTCGAAAAGGCTAATGTGGTTGATGATTTTATGTCTAGATTTCCTACCCAATCGCCAAAAGGAGTGGTTGATGATTCTTTTCCTGATGAGTGTATATTTTCTCTCAATATACAAACTCCATGGTATGCTGATATAGCTAACTATTTGGTCACAGGGTAGATTCTAGATTACTTTTCTCCAAGAGAGAAAAGATGGTTAGTTCACAAATGCTTCCCTTATTCTTGGATTTCTAGATTTTATTTGACACTGGCCCATATAACATTATGAGAAAATGTTATAGGGAGGACGAAGTGTTTGATATACTGAAAGCATGCCATGATGAACCCTATGGTGGACATTTTGCAGCCAAGAGAATAGCCTTCAAAATCTTGACAAAAGGATATTACTGGCCAACCCTACATAAAGACTCTGTTAAGTATACTAGAAGTTGTGACCGATGCCAAAGAATGGGGAAACCGACATGAAGTGATGAAATTCCTTTGCATCCCCAACTAGCACTAGCTCCTTTCAATAAATGGGGGCTATATTTTATTGGACCTATCTCTCCCAATTCAAATAAAAAGGAATAAATATTGGTATGCACTAACTACTTAACCACATGGGTAGAGGAAAAAGCATTGTAGTTTTCCAGAGATGGAAATGTAGCAAAATTCTTGTATGAGGAAATCTTCACTAGGTATTGAGTACTTAGGGAGATAGTGATTAATCAAGGACCACAATTCACATCAAACTTAATTGCCAAATTGGTAGAAGAGCATCTAATCAAGCACAAGAAATCTACCCCATATCATCCTCAAGCTAATGGTCAAGTAGAGGTCACCGATAGGGAGATTGAAAATATATTGACAAAAAAAGTGTGGCTTCAAGAGAGATTGGGTATCCATATTACCAAAAGTTGTTTGGGCATATAGAACCACATGGAAGACAACAACAGGTTTTTCCCCTTATGAACCGGTTTATGGCAAAACAACATTATTTCCTATTGAGTTTGAATATAAAACATTGAGGACAGCAATATAGTTGGGAATGGATGTAACGGAGGCACAGAAGGAAACATTACATTCTTTGAATGGGTTGTATGAGACAAGAATGGAAGCATTCCATCATACAAAAGTGATACAACAACATAGAATGAAATGGCATGATCAGTACATAAAGACAAAAGAGTTCACTGAAGGAGATTGGGCCATGTTATATTACTCAAGGTATAAATATTTCAAAGGAAAATTTCAGTCTAGGTAGCTAGGCCCTTATGAGATTAGTAAGGTTTACCCTAATGGTGCCGTACAGTTGCATATAATTGATGAAGTCTAGTTCTCACTTCTTGTTATTGGCCACAAATTAAAGTTATACAAGAAACCAATGCAACATGATGACTTCATCTTTTCATTGATCTAGCAATATGGTGCTCACAGTGAACCTAAAACATAAACTGATTCACAGAGTCCTACATCAATACTGCAGGACATACCCAACATGTCTGGTGATCCAGAGGTTGAGTTACACAACTCAACCCCTGAAATCAATTAGGAATAATTTCTTATGCTTTAAAACCACCTGCACACACAACACATTATCCATGCACACACTGCACAATTATAATGATGTTCATAATATCTTCCAAGGAACCTGTTATCAATGTTCACAAGGGCCCTGATGTTGAGGGGACTTGTAGCTTCACACTGTCAATATTCAAAAGGGGACCTGACATTGCAGGTGCTCATAGCCACAATTGATGACTGGAGGAATATTCAACGCATTTGGTGCCATAAATATTTGTAAGATCACATCCATTTATTTCACATATATTCACATCTCATATCCATCAATTCATGCTAAGTATCACGGCATAATTGTTTTATTGCTTGCGTTCATTTCAAATCACCAACTCACATCTATCCCATCATATCCACTTGCCATCTGATACTCATTACCTTGCACTTAATATCAATCCCATCAAATCAATAAGTAAATATGTTCTTTCAGTTTCCACACGCCACCGATGGTTATTTTTGCATGACAGTACTTAAGGTATGTTGTTATAATTAATCAAATTTTCTTTGAACTTTTTATGCACTTTTCATTTAATTCCATGCATGCGAAATATTAAATTACTAATTTCCATCAACTCACATTTATACCACCTCCAAATCATCACTGTGAAGTGAGGTCACTTCACCAATTAAGTTTGGGGGAGGGTACGCTTACTTGATCTTTTCGTCGATCTTTTCGAATCTACCACCCTAAATTGAATTTAATGAAAATTATGACATGCAAAACCCTTAGTCATTTTAATTTTGTTGTTATTTTTGCTAATATTTTCAAAATTGCTAAAAACTTGAAACCTTGTAGAGTTTGTGAGAAATTTAGCTTGGTTTATACTAGAGTTGAATTTGAGGAGAAATTTCTAGTTACATTGTGGTGTAGTAGTAAGAATATATATATGGAAACTGAGGTTTTTAAGTCATAAGAGAAGTTGAGGGTGTTAGGCTGTGATTGAATTGAATTTTTAGAACTGAATTTTCTATACTAAGCAATAAAGGAAATTAGGATGGGAGGAGATGTCATAAGGAGAGATTTGGAAACTCATCAACAGATTTTGGAGGATGTAGTTGTCCTTCCCATCTTCACAAGGGTTGGTTGGCTTGATTATTTTCTAAAATTAATAGAGTACAGTGATGATTTAACGAGAAGATTTACAAAAACTCTCCAATACGACGAAGCCATGGTAAAAGGACTTTTTGTGGACGCATAAGAGACTTCCATTGCTCAAGTGACCGGGTTGCCAAGAATAGGAACAAAATTCCTAGCTCGGCCTGATGTAGTTACAGCTCAAGAGGAATTTTGCACAAGAGGTGAGGAATTGGATTTCTCATCACAAGGTACGAAAATAATGTCTCTACACTAGTTTTGGGTAAGATGTTCCTCTTACATTATTAGATATATTACTTGTGATGGGAGAGAAAATCTATTATATATTGTCCATTTCAAGTTGTTAAGTTATCTCAGGCACAATAGGGTGGTAAATGTACCAAATTTCCTATATAATTTGTTGAAAATAATGGCCTCGGAATACTAGAGAAGATAGTCTGATACTTCCCTCTCTCACCATTGCTTAGTGTAAAATACCTCTCCTAGATGTGCAATATTTTTTCTTGTTTCAGTATGACAGACTTTGTTTCATCACACAGTGGTAAATGTTATGCAAGGAATTAACAACATTCAATAGAAATGAACATCAAGATATGAACATTAAATAGGTCTAATTAGTTTCCTTGTATTTCAAACAACAACATTTCATTTAATAATTGCACTCATCATCAAAAGACTGAAACAATATCAAAATTCTAGGTTCTTCAATCTAAACACACTATACTATTATTGGCATTACACAATAAGGATGATAAGACTGCAACATTAACTTTAATGGCATTTTCTAAGTATTCTGAGACTAAGATTCATGCACAACAGCTACAAAATGCTATAACAGGTCTTTAGAATCCTTCCCCAACATAGTACAATATCATAGACCAAGATACTAGCAGAATATATGGGTAAATGTGCTCAGAATGACTCACAACAGATAGCAGATTTAAATACAATGATTTCAAACTTTAATAGCAGTCATAAAATACAATTTTTTTCTCTTATAATGATTGGTGATAACATTCTACAGCTCCTAGTTCATAGTGCCATATACTAGACTCTTACTTTAGCATTTAGAAGCATCTACAACTCAAAGACAAGGATGATAATAAACAAAATGTGCTCAGACCTGGAAATTTACTCGTCCCAAACTAGAGAACAAGAAAAATGACTTCAACATCTCCCAACAATACCTTCAACAGTCAAAATTTCTTCTAAATCAATCATACATCCTGAATAAGGGCGCGTCCTGCTCTATTTACCTCAAACGCCTCCTGTATACCCTCTCACCAAATGCCACTACCATTCTTCAGGAAAAATGTGAGTCACCATGTCTTCAAAAACACGTCTGCATAGTGCTTGTCTTTCTTTGAGTTCCCACACCCTTTGAGAACCATTCTATGCATGGGAATAAAATGTCTAAGGCTGCATAGATAAGAAACACCTTCAAACTTTCTGAATAACTCCCCAAAAATTGTCCCCATGAAGCATCATTAATTACATTGATAAAAATCACAAAATCTGGATTAAATCCTCCAACTAGGTCAGATTGGTTCCATTGATGAAACTGGAAAGCTAGGTTTTGAAACTCGCCAACAAGAATCTCTCGATCTCTTTCCCATGAAGAGAGAAAATGATAATCATAGAAGTCCCGAATGTTTCCATCTCCTCTTCTTTTATATTTTCCACAATTCCAAACATAAGTGACTTTTTACAAAATAAGATTTTAAATATTTCTTAAGTCACTTTTTAGCACCAAATAAAGTGACTTTTATAAAGTCCACTTTAAAAATAAATATTTCATTAAATCACTTTTGAACCTTTTGCATAGTCACTTTATAAAAACATCTAATTAATTATTTGGCATCACCTTTAAAGCTAAACTTGAAATTAGGCAATACATAAATAATTAAATAAATGATTCCTTGAAAATGGCCTTAGCCTTCGAGAAGGAAAATGCTAAGTGACAACCAAAAGGGCTACTGAGAAGGGGACATTACAGTCCTCCCTTCCTGAAATTGCTTGTCCTCAAGAAATTGTAAGCTTGAGTGTTGTAGAATATGCTCATTCTCCCAAGTGGCATCCTCAGCTAGCAAATTTTTCCATCTCACCAAATACTCTTTCACCACCCTATTTCTGAACCTCCTCTCTCGAGTGTCCACAATATCCTCAAGGACTAGGACCAAATGTCCCTCCTCATCCAACGGTGGCAGCTTTGAAGAAGAAGTAACCTGCTGACCTAGTGCCTTTTTAAGGCATGAAACATGAAATACATTATGAATCTTGTTGCTTTCTGGTAGCTCCAATTCATATGCTATCTTTCCAACCCATATAATAATCCTATATGGTCCATAGAATTTGGGCTTGAGCTTCTCGGCCCTGCTCTTCTTAAGAGAAGACTTCCTATACTGTTGTAAGTAAAGGTATACCAAATCATCGACCTCAAAACTACACTCAACCTTGTGTCTATCAACATAAGTATTTTTCTAATTTTGTGCCACCAACGGGTTATCTTTGAGTGCCCTCAAAATATCCTAACTCTCCTTAATCCAATCCTTGGCTTTAGGAGCCCTGCTCTCACCAAAAGCCAGCTCCATGAATGAAGGTCCATCGTATCCATACAAAGCTTGGAAAGGACTCATCCCAATGGACATATGATAAGTGGTATTATAACAATACTCTCCCAAGTGTAGCCACTTAATCCATGCCTGTTGATTCCCTCCAATGTAGTTTCCCAAGTACCCCTCAATCCACTTGTTCACAATCTTTGTATGTCCATTTGTCTGAGGGTGATAACTCATGCTCGAAGTCAACTCAGTACCTTCCAATCTAAACAACTCCTGCTAGAATGCACTCATGAATCTACTATCCATGTCACTGACTATGTATTGGGGTAGCCCATGCAATCTAAAAATCTCCCTAAAAAATAACTCAACCACCTGTGGAGCCCTATACTCAGTCGGAATAGCAAAGAAGTGAGTGTACTTCATCAACAAATCCACCACCACAAAGATACTATCTCTCCCACGCACCTTAGGTAGACCTATGATGAAGTCCATAGAAATACTCTCCCATTTCTACTCTGGGATAGGCAATTGTTGTAGCAATCCGGCTGGATATGTATGCTCCAACTTGTTTTGCTGACAAGTCAACACTCCCTAACGTGTCTCAATACATCATCCTTGAGGCCCTTCCATGAGAACCTCTCTCTGACCTGTCTATAATTTTTGAAATAGCCCTAATGGCCTGCTATGGGAGTGTCATGAGAAGCTTGCAAAATCTTCTCCTTCAGTCTAGACTTAAGTACCAAGTAAATCCTACCCTTGTAGTAAATCACATCATCCACTACATGGTACTTGTCATCCTAAATCAATCCATCCATCAACTCACAAGCAAACTTATTCTTGGAGTACTCCACTAACAAGAGGGACTTACAATCTGTAGAAATCTTTGAAAGTGAGCAAGCTGAAGGTCTCTTGGAGAGGGCGTCTGCCACCACATTCTTCTTCCCCTTCACATACTCTATATCAAAGTCATATGCTTGTATCTTGCTAACCCACTTATGTTGTCTCTCATTCAAATCCCTCTACTCCAAGAAGTAGTTGAGACTATTGTGATTAGTCCTCACCACAAACTTCCCTCCAACTAGATATTGTCTGAATTTTTCCAAGGCATGCATAATGGTGAGCATCTCCTTATCGTAGATGGAGTGTAGTCTCTCTAGTCCCCTCAACTTACGGCTCTCAAAAGCTATGGGGTGTTTTTTTTGCATCAACACTGCTCCTATGCCCTCACCCAAGGCATCACACTCAAGAACAAATGGTTGTGTGAAATCTGGAAGTGCCAATATTGGACAACTACTCATCACCTCCTTGAGCTTATCAAAAGCTCGGTGTGCCTCCTCTGACCAACTGAATGCCCCTTTCTTTGTCAAATATGTCAATGGTGCTCCCAACTGTGAAAAACCCCTCACAAACTGCCTGTAGTAACTGCACAATCCAAAGAAGCCTCGCAACTCTGTGAGTGTCCTAGGTGGTGGCCAATCATGAATCACTTGTATCTTCTCCAAATGGACCTGCACTCCATCTGCACTGATCACATGCCCCAAATATAATATCTCTTTAAGGCCAAACTCACATTTTGAATCCTTAGTGTAGAATGACTACTCCTCCATGATAGTCAAGATCTCATTAACCTACCTCAAATTATCCTCCCAAGTCTAGTTGTTTATGAGCAAGTCATCAAAGAACACCAACAAAAATTTACGCAACTGCTTATTGAATATATGATTCATATAGGAATGGGAAGTGGTAGGTGTATTTTTCAAACCAAATGGCATGACCAGAAACTCATAGTGCCCATAGTGACAATGGAATGTTGTTTTGTGTATGTCTTGTTCTCTGACTTTGATTTGATGGTACCTTGAATGAAGATCAATCTTCAAAAAGTACACTGCCCCATGAAGTTCATCCAATAACTCATCTATCTTGGGTATGGGGTGCCTGTTCTTAATGGTTTTCTTATTAAGAGCTCAGTAGTCAATGACATATGCATGGTTCCATCCTTCTTCTTCACCAAGACCATAGAAGAAGCAAATGGACTGGAGCTCATTCTAATGTGTCCCATCTCAAGCAATTCTTTGATTGCTTTTTCGATCTCATCCTTGAATTTCTTAGGATGATGATACAGGGTAGTGATCACTAGCTTAGCCCCCTCCTCCAACTCAATGGTATTCTCAAAACCACGATCAGGTGGTCTCCCTGGAGGTATCTCTCCAAAAACCCTACCATGTTTACCCAATAGCTCTTGAATGTCGACATGATATGGCTGCCTTGAATATGTAGACTCCTTGGTGGTGATCAAACACTTTGTTCCCAAGCTATGTCATCATGTCAAAATATTATCTCCATGTGTCTAGCAGACACAACCTTGGTTAATCCAGTAGCCATGCCTCTAAGCACTACTCACTACCCCTCTGTTGTCCTGAACTTAAGTTCCATGATCTGAAAGTTCTGTGAATATTTCCCTAATGAGTGAAGCCACTGAACTCCAAGTATAGCATGAGTGTCACCCAAATCCACCACATAAAAGTCATCAGTGAGTGTGTAATTTCCTAAGGTAATAGGAAATTATGGGACCCTCTAAGTGCATCTCAATTTATAACCATCTGCCACCATCACATTGAATCCTTTAAAGTCCTCTACGGGTAGCGTATGCTTCTCAACTAGGGCTGAATAAATAAAGTTTTCGGTGGCCCCACTATCAATCAACACTGCTATGTGATGTCCCTGTAAAAATCCTCTAACACTAAAAGAATTGAATCTAGGAGTGCCTAATAAGGTAGCAATGGTACCACTCTTACCCTCTCCCTGAGGCTACTCCTCATCTGAACTGTTGTCATCATTATCCTGAGAAGGTTCATCATCACTGCTCTCATCCTCAAACACAACCTCAATAAGGTGAGCCTTTCCTTTACCTAGGCCATGGTGACCTGGCTCCCAGCATTCCTTGCAATGGCAACAAATTCCCTTAATTTTGCATTCCTTGTGATACTCCTCATCTAGATCACTTTTCTTGTTTCCCTTCTTTCGAAAAGACTTCTTGCCCTTTTTTTTCTAAGGGACAAAAGGTTTAGAGGGGTTTTGTTGTCAGGTGTGGAGAACTCCATGTCTCTAGCCCTAGTGAGTGCATCCTATAGGGAATCGGCTTTAAAAGCCTTGATCCAACCACGAAGGGGTTCTAATAGGCCCTCAATGAAGAGCATAACCAATTGTTGCTCTGAAATATCTGTCACCATGACTGCCAACTGCTGAAATTCTGAAATATAATCATCTACTAAGCCACTCAGCTTAAGTTGTGCTAACTCCCTGAAATGAAGTTCAGGGTCCTAATCAAATCTATCTATCAATTTTTGTGTGAAATCCAAATAGGATGTGATATTAGCATGTCCCAATGTGACAAGCCATGGTACCACCATTCATGCACTTCACCATCCAAATATAGAGTAGCATACTTAATTGCTTCTGACTCCAGCATAGGATTAAGTTGTAGGTAAGTGTCCAACTTCTGGACCCAAGCTCTAGTTGTATATTTACCAAACCCATCAAAGGAAGGGATTACAAGTTTCCCAACCTTTCCCTGCAACTCCTAATTTTTCTGCCCTCTGTTATTGTTTCTTGGCCTATTCTTGCACTTGATGGTGCAAAAATCTCCTATTGCATCTCCACGCCGCATGAAATTCATCCCCTAGAGTTTGGTATTCCCATAAATATTATGTGAAACCTTCTTCTTGAGCTTGCTAACCCTAGGTTGCAGCACCATGTTCCCCCAAGAATTGAGGCATAAGAGGTCTTGGTGTCACCCTACTAGCTACCTTATCATTGCTCTAAGTTGTATCATTATTATCATGACCACCATTATGACCATCCTGACCATTATTTCGATTGTTGTTGTTTCTGTCACCCGCAAGTTGTTGAACAAGTTGCATTATTTGTTGTGTTATTTCATATTGACCTCTAGCTAGGCCATTCAAAATATGTTGGGTGTTGCCCCCAGGTATTTCTTTTCTATCCCCCATGAATTCAAGTGGTCCCAACCCTCTTCTCAATCTCCTATAATGGATGTAAAGTGGGTTGATATATGGGATGTCCTCATTCATAACCCAATACTAACACAGGCTAGCAGGGTGCTAGCAAGAAGTTGAGTCCACTTTTTGGCCAAAAAGTGGAAGTGTTTTCCCTGATTTTTAGAATTTGAAACATTTGACCTTAAAATTTGAAGCACTTAGAGATGCAATCTTCAAAAGAGTCACTAATCATAAAATGTAGTACTCGAAGTCTAGTTTCCAAAAATGTAATTTATTTCAATACCCAAATTGTACAAATTGAGTTTCAATAGGCGTTTCTAAAAACATCTATTTAAAAGTCACTTTTTTTTTTACCATACCATGCACGTGTACGACATCCATATTTTGACCTAAATTATCGTATTTTTCTAAATCATTTTGGGAAAAGATTTGTGACTCACTGAAGCTTGTTTTCGATATTTTTTTGTAATTTTTATTGAATTTTTTTTTTGTTAAATTTTTATTAGGCATATTTGTCATTTTGAAAAATCATCGTGTACGACACGCATAAGATGACCTAAACTTATCATTTTTATTTTTATTTTAAATTGAAAAGAATTGTTTGAAGTTTATTCTCATGCAATCTGTTCATCAAAATGTTATGTTGATCAAAAGTTATTAAAATAGTAAAAAACCCTGATATTTAAAGTTTATGGACCAGTTTCATCAGAAATTAATTGAAAAATAGAAAAAATAATCCAATTGTAAAAAAATTACATATTTGGAATCTACATTGTCTCATCTAAAATGGGTTTTAATTTCATCAAAAAAATATGAAAAAAAGTTGTCAGCCATATGTCCAAACTCAACATTTTTCTCTAACATTGTTAGGACCTTCAACTTGCAAGTCAAACTAGGTTGAAGGCCTAGGTTCAAATTCCCAATGCTTTTCCTAAACCAAAATACAAGGCAAAAACCCGACCACAAAGCAAATCAAATTTCATTTTTCTAAAAACAGGATCCTGTTTTGTAAATCGGGATCTCGTTTTGTAAAGTGTGATCCCATTTCCCAATATTAAATGATGTGACCGTTGATAGGGAAATGGGATCCCGCTTTATAAACGGGATCACGTTCCTTTGTCAATGGTCCCCACATTAAATATTGGAAATGGGATCTTGATTATAAAACGGGATCACGTTTTTAATAAACGAGATCTTATTTGTTTTTAACTGTTTTATTTAAATTTACTGCCAAAATTTACTATGAAGTCTGCAACTTCACATGTACAGCCGAGAGCAATAAAATTGGGCTATTTTTCATCAACTATTGTCTTTACAAGTGGTGAACTTGCATTTTTGATTGATTTTTTCAAAGGAGGAATCATGTAAACCATTTTTGAAGTGGAATTGTGTTAGTTTTGTACTTGTTTGGAGGAACAAAAGGTCTTCAACTTGCAATATGGATTGAATTTTTCAAACGAGGCATGAAGAAAATAGTTTTTAAAGTGGAATTGTGCTAGTTTTCTACTTGTTTTGAGGAACACACGAGGAAGAATTTTGTCGTTATAGGTCTTCCACTTCCAATTTGGATTGAATTTTTTGAAGAATTTCACTATTGACATTCATTTGTGCTTGAGAATTTTATAATCATGGGAGATAAAGCTCATAATAAGAGGAGGAAGACATTGACTCCTGAAGAAATTGAAGCAAAGAAAGAGAAGGAGAGACAAAGATAAAGAGAAATAAGAATGGGAATTAAATCAATGAATGGTGGGGGAGAATTCAATTCCACAACTATTGAAGATGAAAACATTGAGGAGACCATGGTTGTAGATGAAGCTAATTTGAAAGAAGTCAATTTGGAGAAGAATATGATTATACAAGCAAGTCCTACTATGTCTTCAAATCCCTCTTTCAATGCTATGAAGAATGTTTCAATATGCACAAATCCAAGTAAGTCTTCAAATCCACATGTTAGTGAAATAGTAAATTCGTATGTAGAAGTTTTACAAGATGTTGGACTTAATGACGTTGAGATTGATAATGTTCAGAGAGATAAAACTTTTATAGAAATTGTTGAAAATGAAAAACAAAAATCTTTTGTTGAAAATGAAAATGAGAATGATCCTTTTGTTGAAAATGAAAATGAAAACCGTTTTGTTGATGAAAATGAAAATGAAAATCATTTTGTTAATGAAAATGAAGATGAAAATGTAAATCATTTTGAAGTTGAAAATAAAAATGAAAATGAAGATGAAGATGAAAATCTAGAATGTGATGTTGAATTTAATGAAAATACTTTTTTTAAATTGAAAGTGATGTTTTTGATAATCTTCATGGTCAAATTTCTTGGAGGAAAATAAGAACACATGCGAATAGAATATACAACAAATTCTTTTATTGTAAAAAAATTGCATTTCAATGTCAACTAATGATGCAATTGATGAGAATGCAAAAAATGAGGAAAATAATGAAAAGGTTAGGCTTTTTTGTTAAACCAAAAAGAAAAGATCAATCATTAAAACATGTTATGTCTAATGTTGCTAGTGTCATTCAATCTATTGGGAAAAATAGTCGATCTAAAGATAAAAATGCAGCAAGAAGAGCCATAACAACTGTTATAGTTAATAAAGCAACTTTGAATAAAAGAATGGTAAGCAATATTTGTGAAGTTTTAAAAATACATCCTAAAACATTGCTAAGAGCAAAAAAAAGAAGAGAAAGCATAGAAAATGATCCTATCAACCAATATTGGAGTTTTAGTGGTCGACTCCCGAGGTTTGATATGAAATTGAATGTTGAAATTAAATCTTTGATCGAAAAATATTGGCATGATAATACTAGGGTTTCATCTAATGCTAGAGATATTTTAAAATTAAAGGTGGGTTCCAAAGTTCGCGATCCTCACCCAAAACACCTATTAGATACAACACAAACTAAATTTTATAGAAAATTTTGTGGTGATTTAGCTTTACTTGGTAATATTAAAATAATTCAAAGGTCTTTTGAAAAATGTAAACCCTGGTATGTAAAAATTAATAAGCAACGAATATCTTGTTGTTGTAAAACACATGTTCAATTTCGTAATTTTTATGATGTTTTTCAATATATACTTTGTACCTTGCATACTAACATGATTATATAGGAATGTGGTATTAATATGCCACCTAAAGCAATAAGGGATTTTATTTCAGGTTTGTTTTGTGAAAGATCTAATGGTAAATTCTTTTATTTAAGTTCTTGTATTTATGGACAATGCATTAACTGTGGAAATATTTCATTCTTAAGAATTTGTATGCATGAAAGTGTTGATGATGATTTTGGAAAAAAATTAGTAGATGTTAAAAGATTTAAGAATGTTCAATATTCTTTAAAAGATGGAAAAATAGGAAAGTGTTGTGATTTAGTTACATAAAAAGTTAGTGTGCATGCGTTCATGAGTGAATTGCACTCTCAACATGCTATGTCATGCACTCTCAACATGCTCGATGGCTTGATGGCCAATTTCGCGCATGTAGAAACACATTGCCAATTGGTACTATACTTTCAGTGGTTGATTTTGTGGAAAATTATACTCTAGCTCCGCAAGAGGAAATTCAATCACAGTATTATAATTTAGTTCAAGTAGCTATGTTTGTCCATATTGTTTATAGACATGTAGATGATAGCACTGAGGATGATAGAAATTTTTTGAGGGAGTATCATTTTTATTTGAGTGACAACTGATTACACTCATCAGAGTTTGTTCAATAATGTTTGAGTATATTTTATAGAAATTTAAGAGAAAGAGGAATCTAGATGAAAGAACACCTCATATGGTCAAATAATTGTATGGGGCAGTTCAAGAATGCTCGAATGTTCTATTGGTTAAGTAGGGTTCACAAGGAACTTAATGTCCATCATGTATGGAGTTTTTTTGAAGCTAGGCATGGTAAAGGAGAACATGATGGAGCTGGTGCGTCTGTCAAAAAAAATCTTGCTAGAGAACAATTAAAATTCGAGGATGCAGTAAAATTTAAAGATGCACGTGGGACTGTGGATTGGTGTAATACAAGATTATTTGCACCTAATTCGAGTGATTACTCTACAGTTCATCGATTCTTTTGGTTGGTTGAAGAAGAGAACATTGTACCTAGAGTTGATTGTGAGACAATTAGTGGATCTACTAAATGGCATTCATTTAGGAGTTTGACAGCAAGCACATGGACTATCTAGACAAGGGATCTTGCATGTTTTTGTCAGTTTTGTATCTTAGGAGATTGGGAATCATGTGAAAATATAGAATGGGTGAACAGTGGGAGCAAAGATTGTTGACACCTGCACAAGCACATGATCAATATGAAAGAACTATTGAAGAAAATGATCGAGTGTTTGCATCTGAAGACTATGATCGTGTTTCAGACCTTGTACAAGAAGGTAATTTAATTCAATTTATTCATTTTATTTCACTTTATTAAGTTATTTTGTAATACTAAATTATTTATATGGATATGTGCAAGTTATTAAATCAAATTTTGTTTGCAGGACATGTGTATGTTGTTGTTGCACCTAAGGGGAATGTAGAGCAAACAAAATATTGGTTGGCTCGTTGTGTGGAGACTAAACATAAGTTAATAGCACCTTGAGAAGATGATGATGGCTATCATTATCCAACAGGGACGGTGATCCCCTTAAGACATCCCCTTTGGAAAATTTTGATAACAAGTTTTTGATCCCCTTAAGAATTTTTTTAGAACAAGTCTTTGATCCCATTAAGAAGATTTTGAGAGCTTATTTGATGATTATTTTCATGTTTTCGAATAGGATCAGTGGTGGTTGTTGGCACTTGACTACGAAAATACCTGACAAGGACGAATGGTCTACCTGCATTCAAAGATTATGAAATGCATAAAAAGATTATACACTATTCACATTTGGTGGTGGCAACAAATATAAAACTAGATCGGTATCGTGGAAGACCTGCAAATAAAGTGCTATGGAAAATTTATATGGAAGGGCATGAGACAATCATAGATGCATTGCAAAAAAGAGAGGATGCAGATGGTACAATGGAATAAGTAAATACAGGTAAATATAGTTTTAGTTTTATATTGTCCTTTTAAATAGATTAAATATATGTTTCGATATTGGTCAAGTGTGTTATTAGTTGAAATTGATTTAAATTTTCCTTTTATAGATCCTTAAGATATAATCACAAAAAGGATCTAGTCCATGCAGATTCAACCTAGACAACATGGAATACTTGGTAAAAATAGGTAATTATTAGTTAAATTATATTCAAATACATGTTTTGATTAGATATTGATATTGCTTGTACATTAATAGTTAAAATTGATTTATTATCTTTTTTTGTATCATTAAGCCATCATTGCATTGATAGATCATACTTTGAAACAAAAAGGAGAGGATGCCTGGATTCAACCTACACACATGTGTTGAATACTTTTAAATGAAGGTGCTTGAGTTGTGTACATATAGATAGTTTTTTATAAATTAAAATATGTATGTTTTGATGATTTCATTGATATTGCTTGTACCTTTTTGATATCAAGTGGCGTGAAGACCTACTACATTCTGGGCACGAGTTTGAGATGTTCTTCAGATGGCATATCCAAATTGTGTAAACATTGTTTTGAGATGGCATATATGTACATACATACTTACAAAATTAAACATTTTGTACAAATTACAAATACATGTACATACATAATTATGTATTCTATGTACTTTTATGTATCTAAATCAATATTCTATATATTTTGTTTGTTAAATGTGCATGTTTTCCTACTTTAAAACTTATATTTGATTGTATAATCACTAAATATCATGCATAAATTATTGTTAAATCAACTATATCCTTAAGATGTTGTATTACGACCCCTTAAGACATCCCCTTAAGATGTTTCGTATTAACACATATTCTAAATATTATACTTAAGACATCCCCTTAAGACATCCCCTTAAGATGACCCCTTAAGACAACCCCTTAAGACATTCCCTTAAGACATCCCCTTAAGACAACCCCTTAAGATGACCCCTTCAAACACCCCCTTAAGATGTCGTATAGGACCCCTTCAGACATCCCCTTAAGACATCCTCTTAAGATGCCATATTAGGACCCCTTAAGACATCCCCTTAAGACGTCGTATTAGGACCCCTTAAGACAACCTATAAATTAGTGTTGGATGCTATTATTTGTTTTGACAACTTATAAATTAGTATTGGATGCTATTATTTGTTTTGACAGCTTATAAATTAGTATTGGATGCTATTATTTGTTTTGATAGCTTATAAATTAGTGTTGGATGCTATTATTTGTTTTGACAACTTATAAATTAGTATTGGATGCTATTATTTGTTTTCACAGCTTATAAATTAGTATTGGATGCTATTATTTGTAAATTATGATTTATTGACTAATTATTGATTGACATGAATTGAATAAGTTCATTGACTAATTATCGCTAATTATTGAATGTACATATCATGTATGGGATCACTAAATTTGTAAAGTACAAATATTAAAATGTCCTATTAATTTCAACTTTAATTTCACATTAATGTCCTATATTAATGTCTTGACTATGAACATAAAATTCATAAATGTACATGTGTAAATTAAAATTTTAGACAATAATAAAGTCCATAATTTACAACATATTAAGTGCATGAAACCAATATATTAAGCGCATGAAATAAAGTCCACCAGAGTACAACCCATGAACTAAAGTCCAACAAAGTACTTGACCCATGAAATATAAAGTCCAATAGAGTACATGAGAAACCAAATATGTCATCATGTTTAGGTCATGCATTGTCTCTATAATCAAGAGACCTCTTCACACCATGCAGACTATGCGGATGACCTGAAACACTCTGTACAAGAGAAAGATGAAATCAGATGTAAGACGATGAAAAATGATTTAATGAAAATTTAATTTATAATTCATCATAAAATTAAATTACCATCATAGCTGGGTCTGGATGCTCTGGTGCACCTGAACCAACCTCTAAATTCTCTAAATCAATCTACATAAACAAGACAAAGAAAGTTGAAATTAGATGTAAGTCTACAATTAAAAATGATTTAATTCAATTTAATTTATAATTTATCATATTTTAATTGTATTGTATTCTAAGGTTGTGCACCCTCTTCTCCAGGACCTGTTTGTACATGCTCAACTATAAGATGTGTCTCATGCTATAAAAGAAAAAGAATTTAAAACATGTATTAGCTCAAATATGTATATATATATTCAATTTGAAATTTAAAATTAAAGTTATATTTAGAATATATAATTTATAATTGACTTTAAATATAATAAAAAATGTAAATTACCATTTGATCTGGAGCCTGCTTTGCATGTCCTCCTAGAGGTGTAACTATGTTTGGGTCAGGGCTGAAAGTCACACTAACAAAGTCCTACAAGATCAAATATAAAGCATGTATACTTGAATTAGGTTTATATATATATATATATATATTCAAGTTTGCACATTTTGTGTATAAATTTTTTTAAACAACTTGAAAATTAGAGGCCTCATGAGTAGCCGCAACATCTAATGTTTGCCCAATGCCCATTCTCATTGCGGTATCAACCTAGACATACATGTAGACATTTAATGCTTATAATATTTACAAGTGCACATGCACATTTCATATATAGTGAATTGAAAATTCATAATTGTAACTATACTAATGTAAGTTAAACAATTTACAATATAAATGTACCTACCCCTAATCTATGATGCCTAATAGTGGAGGAGTGCTCGACAACCCCTCGGGTGGAATCGACATGGAAGCCAATTGACTCGCCTAAACCAACATAAATATTTTAAACATATATGTGATTCAATTGTAAATTTAAAACACAAGTTAAAAATCATTTCATATATAATTTAAAAAATTGAAATCAAAATACCCCATAAGGGTTGCCGAGTAGGACTGGTGTCGATGTATGTACTCATGGAACAAATGATTGCCCCATCATTAGTGTCATCTATACACCAAACAGTTTGATTGTTAAAATGTATTGTAAACTTTTCTTTGATATATACATTCATCAAAATTCTTATAAAATGAACGTGTTGATGCATATTTATACCTGTGTCGCAGTGTCCTTAGGGTGATGGTCTACTGTAAGAAACTCTACAAATGAACTGATGCGACCAGAAGAACCACCAGAATCTCCACGTCCACTTGAACTAGGTGTGGCCTGATCAAGTCCATAGCATATTTGATGACAACTAGTACATACATGTGGGGTGGGCCTTGACACTCCTGGAGTGGTACTCAGACCAGCTCCATAAAACACTCCTCCATCATCATCGTCTCTATGCTCCCTACCCGCTATAGTAGAAGCATGTTGATTAAGGTATCTTGCGAGTGTACTAAGGGATCCTAATGTCGAGACCACAAATCGATGATGCATAGGTGCAGGAATGGGAAGACCAAGGGCAGCAACAAGGGGTTGCACATGCACGAGGCATTGGGGATCAACCCTTGCCCCTAACCTCTGTTGTGGCATGCCACCACCAACACCCTGAAATGATTTAAAATCAAAATAATTAGGATTTTTCCCCATAAAAAACTCTACATATAGTTTCCTCAAAAAATATAATGGGCACTCCCAATTAGCATGTGGTGGACTATCAAAAACCATATACCATCGATCCCAAAAATGTGCACTCATCTATGGATGTAGGCACCACCTCATGGATATTCTAGATTTATTGGGAGGAATGGGTTGTCGAGTAACGGGATCAAGAAAGTAGGGGGCTAGGTGGGATTTCGTTATTTTAAGGTCTAAAATTTTTTTATAAGAGAGATCGTCAGCATAAAATTTGTCTCATTTGTTCTATGTCTTGTCGATGCCTATCTAAATCAGAATCAATGGTCTTGATGGCATCCACAATGTTTTGCATCGCAGATGCAAAATTTCTCATGTGTGGTGGAATCAATGCTTGACTCTGCATAGCATTGATTTGATTTTGTATGGATGCAACCTGATCATTTATGTGTGCTCACAAGCAAGCCTCATCAAATGCAACAAGTGATGGAGGTGGCATATTAGGTGGAGGGGGAGGTGGAGGTGGCTGAGGTGGTGGATTGATGATATCATCAATATTAAAATCATCCATGATATCAGATATAAGTGTGCACCTGCATTAAATTATACAAAATTAACATACAAACTTAAAAAATTACAAGAAATAGTTAAATTTGAAACGCACATGCAAATTTGTTTAAATAGGATGTGCATACATATATTAAGATCATATAAATTTGAAACATACATATACATTGATTGAACTTGAGCACGTGCATACAAAATTCAAAATTTAGCATGTACATACATTTAAAATAAAAAATACGATGCATAATTTGCATGCATACACCATTAAACTAAACTATGTACATACATAAAAATTTCAAAATTTAAGAACTATATGCAATTTTCATACATGTGAACATACTAAAAAAAAACTTGAAACATTCACAAAAAGCTCATTTTATGTTTAACGCATATATATATATATATATTACAATTTTCCAACAGGAGAAATCATGATCTAGTAGATAGTCATAAAATATATGCTATTATAAGTTCATAAATTCCACCAAATTCATAAATTTGTGTCACTAAAAATATCCATCTATCTAACCAAAATCATAAATTCACGTCACTAAAAATATCCATCCAACCAAATTTATAAATTCATCACACAAAATATCCATTGAACCAAATTCATAAATTCATAACTATTTAAGATCATTGTCTTAATTTAGAAACTATTGTGGCTCTCTACTGCATCTCTTCATTTCTTTGCATTTTCCTTTTCAGAATCGAAATTTCTCCTCTCCTCTAGCCATTGTCGATGCTCATCTAAGATCCCATCCATAGCCATGACAACATCAACAACGGTTTGCATCCTAGATGCAAACATCCTCACAGGTGGTGCAACACATTCTTCATTTTGAATAATGTTGATTTGATCTTGGATGGTTCTAACATTGGCATTGATTCATTCTTGCAAATGAGCACCATTGATTTCAGGTGGTGGAGGTGCGGGGTTATGAGGTGGAGTGGGTGGAGGTGGAGGTGAAGGTGATGGAGATGGATGGTGTGGAGGTGGATTGCGAATATTATTGAATCGATCCATGTGATCTGTAAGATATGAGTGAACTTGCATTAGATTTGTAATTTCAAAATGTAAGATACATGTAAGCCTAATTGAATACAAATGATAAAATATGTAAGCCTCATTTATGTCTATGACATGTTACTTGAATGAAAATACAATTAACTATTAATATAGGACAATTTATGAATGCTATAGAGTTTACGGTTTAGAGTTTAGGATTTAGGTTTTAGGGTAATAGGATGGCTTAAGGGGATCTATGTAGTAAGGTCCTAGTACAAAATGACATGGCTTTTAAGTGAATAAAATTTGGTGAAGATTCTGAAGGCAACCAAATTTCATTAAGGTCTGAGGCAACTTCACCAAATTTTATTCACTTGAGCCATGTCATTTTGTCCTAGGAACTTACTAGACATAGATCCCCTTAAGCCATCCTATCACCTTAAACCATAAATTAATCAACGTAGATCATGATTTATCTCATTCATAATATAGTCTTGCATGATCTTATTATTGTTAAATTTGGTTGCCTTAGGCAACTTCACCAAATTTTGAGAACTTATTTGATCCCCTTAAGAAATGTCATATTAGGACCCCTTAAGAAATCGATTTACAGTTTAGGGTGATAGGATGACTTAATGGGATCTATGTCTAGTGAGGTCCTAGGACAAAATGACATGGCTCATGTGAATAAAACTTGGTGAAGTTTCCCAAGGCAACCAAATTTCATTAAGAGCCTAAGAAAAAATGATGGCTTTAGGGTTTACGGTTTAGAGTTTAGAGTTTAAGGTTTAGGGTAATAGGATAGCTTAAGGGGATCTATGTAGTAAGATACTACGAAAAAATTACATGGCTTAAGGGAATAAAATTTGGTGGAGTTGCCTAAGGCAACCAAATTTCATTTTAAGGTCCTAGGACAAAATGAGTTCTTTAGTGTTTAGGGTTTAGATTTTAGAGTTTAGGGTTTAGGATTTAGGGAACTTAGGGTGAAGTTTTGGTGTCCCTTGGAATATAATGGACTTGCAATTTAGTGAAGAAAATTTTCTTGTGGAATAGTTGATTGAGATAGCTTTTGTTTCAACTGACCAACCTAGATCATGAAATCTCATTCATATTATAATCTTGCACGATCTTATTATTGTTAAATTTGGTTTCCTTGGGCAACTTCACCAAATTTTGAGAACTTCTTTTATCCCCTTAAGAAATGTCATATTAGGACCCTTTAAGACATTGATTTACAATTTAGGGTGATAGGATGGCTTAAGGGGATGTATGTCTAGTGAGATCCTAGGAAAAAATGACATGGCTCAAGTGAATAAAATTTGGTGGCGTTGCCCAAGGCAACCAAATTTCATTAAGGGCCTACGAAAAAAATGATGTCTTTAGGGTTTAGGGTTTAGAGTTTAGAGTTTAGAGTTTAGGGTAAAAGGATGGCTTAAGGGGATCTTTGTAGTAAGGTCCTATGACAAAATGACATGGCTTAAGGGAATAAAATTTGGTGGAGTTGCCTAGGACAACCAAATTTTATTTTAAGGTCCTAGGACAAAATAAATGCTTTAGTGTCAAGGGTTTAGATTTTAGAGTTCAGGGTTTAGGGTTTAGCGAACTTAGGGTGAAGTTTGGGTGGCCCTTGGAATAATGGACTTGCAAGTTATTGCCTAGTTTATGAATATTTTTTATTTTATGAATAGATTGACTATTTTTGTAATAGAAACACATAGTTATGTATTATTAAGATTGATTTTGATGTACATTTTAACTAGATATTTTTTTAATTGAATATAAGATTATTTTCTTTAACATTTTTTTCATTAATATTTCCCACTTAAATGAATTTTATGATATAAATGTATAATATAAAATTAGTTAATGTCGAATCAAGTATTTTATTTTTGATTGTTTGGAATTGAAAGAACCTAGAAGAAAGAAAAGAAAAATATTTAGATTCTTTTAGTGTCTAGGTAACTAGTGCAAAAATTGAGATTTTAGACTAAACTAGAAGCCTAATTAACAAGTAATTGACTAGAATGAGGGTTAAGATTGTCAAAAGACAACAAACAACACATGCAAACAAGAAATGGAACCAAGGCATGACTAAGAGAGATCAAAACATAAAATATAAATGAATGTTGAATATTATCTAATTAAGTGACAATTGGAAATGGATTATACACTTGGATTTACGAATTTGCTAACTAAATTTGCAAACAAACATTCATAAAATTTATGAATTGTAACTATTCTTTAACATATTGTTTTCTAATCTAATTATAATTTAACATTGAAACTAAAGTTTAACATATTGTTTTCTCCATACAATGCAAATGAAATTTAAAACATTTAAGCAATGCAAATGAATTTTCTTGAGCTTGAAATTAGGGTTTTCAAAATCAAAATGATTTGTTCGATTTCAATTTAGGGTTTTAGCAAAAAAAATTGTTTCAATTCAATTTAGGGTTTCAATCTAAGCAATTAGGGTTTTTAATGCAAATTTTTTGTTTCATTTCAAACTAGGGTTTTCAAATCCTTTTTTTTTTTATTTGAATTTAGGGTTTCAAAAGCTTGATTAGGGTTTCCAAATGCAATTTTTTTATTTCATTTCAATTTCTAGGGTTTTGAAATGCAATTTTTTTTGTTTCGTTTCAATTAGGGTTTTCAAATGCAATTTTTTTGGGTTTGATTGAAAAATTTAGGTTTCAAAAGCTAAATTTTGTTTCTAAAATACAATTCAAGGTTCATTTTTTCGTTTCTATTCAATATCTTCAGGTTTCATTGCATTTTTTCATCTATTTCTACAATTCCTCATTTCTACTGTTACAAGAAATAAAATGCTTAAAATGTCAAATAAATTTTAAAAAAATGCTAAAATCAATTCTTTTATTGACAATTTCAATAAAAAATGAAAAAAATGCTAAAAAAGGGGGTGGAGGCATACCTGGAGGCTGGCTTTTGTTGTTGCTGTCGCCCACAAACTTAGGATCCCATGTGCAATGAAAATGAATTTTTCTACATTTTTTAAAAATAAATACCATTACAAAACGAGATCCTGATTATTACAAAATGGGATCCCGATTTTTATAAATCAAGATCCCGTTTTGTGCTAATCGGGATCTCATTCCATGTCCGTTGGTTTGGGACCCTTTAACAAATGGGATCCTGATTTTTAAAAATCAGGATCCCATTTGACATTTAGGATTGGGATCCTGAAGCTAAATGGGATCTCGATTTTTAAAAATTAGGATCCCGTTTTTGCAATGCCGAATTCATTTTTTTGGCTAAGGCAAAAACTTCCACATTTTGTGGACTCAACTTTGTGCACTTACCTGAAAAGATTGCTAGCTCTTATACCATTGTAAAATACCCCTCTTGAATGTGCAATATTTTTTCTTGTTTCAACATGATAGACTTCGTTTCATCACACTGTGGTAAATGTTATGCAAGGAATTCACAACATTTGATAGAAATGAATATCAAGATATGAACATTAACTAGGTCTAATCAGTTTCCTTGTATTTCAAAGAACAAAATTTCATTTAATAATTGCACTCATCATCAGAAGACTAAAACAATATCAAAATGATAGGTTCTTCAATCTAAACACACTATACTAGTATTGGCATTACACAACAAGGATGATAAGTCTGTAGCAATAGCTTTAATGGAATTTTCTGAGTATTCTAAGACTGAGATTCATGCACAACAACTACAAAATGATATAATAGGTCTTTAGAATCCTTCCCCAGCATAGTACAATATCACAAACCTAGTTACTAGCAGAATATATGGGTAAATGTGCTCATAATGACTCACAATAGATAGCAGATTTAAATAAAATTATTTTTGACTTTAATAGCAGTCATAAAATATAATTTTCTACTCTTATAATGACTAGTGATAACATTATATAGCTCCCAGTTCATAGTTCCATATACTAGACTCTTACTTTAGCATTTAGAAGCATCTACAACTCAAAGACAAGGATGATAATAAACAAAACGTGCTCAAACCTAGAAATTTACTCGTCCCAAACTGGAGAACAAGATAAATGACTTCAGCATCTCCCAGCAATACCTTCAACAGTCAAAATGTCTTCTAAATCAGTCATACGTCCCAAATAAGGGCACGTCCTACTCCAGCTACCTCAAACACCTCCTGTATACCCTCTCACCAAACGCCACTACCATTCTTCAGGTAGAAAATGAGTCGCCATGTCTTCAAAAACACGTCTTCACAGTGCTTGTCTTTCTTTGAGTTCCCACACCCTTTGAGAACCATTCTATGCACGGGAATTAAACGTCTAAGGCTGCACAGATAAGAAACGCCTTCAAACTTTTTGAATAACTCCCAAAATTTTTCCCCATGAAGCATCATTGATTGCAGATAAAAATCACAAAATCTAGATTAAATCCTCCAGCTAGGTTAGATTGGTTCCACTAACGAAACTAGAAAGCCAGGATTTGAAACCCGCCAACAAGAAGCTCTCGAGCTCTTTCCTGTGAAGAGAGAAAATGATAATCATAGAAGTCCCAAATGTTTCCATCTCCTCTTCTTTTATATTTTCCACAATTCCAAACATAAGTGACTTTTTACAAAATAAGATTTTAAATATTTCCTAAGTCACTTTTTAGCACCAAATAAAGTGACTTTTATAAAGTCCACTTTAAAAATAAATATTTCATTAAATCACTTTTGAACCTTTTGCATAGTCACTTTATAAAAAGATTTAATTAATTATTTGGCATCACGTTTAAAGCTAAGCTTGAAATTAGGAAATAGACAAATAATTAAATAAATGATTCCCTGAAAATGGCCTTAGCCTTTGGGAAGGAAAAGGCTAAGTGACAACCCAAAGGGCTACTAAGAAGGGGACATTACACTTAGTTACCCTGTTGATAAAAAGGAGCCTAAGAATTCAATACCCACAAGTAAGGTGGGAGGACTTTAGGGCTAAGGAATGTAAGGACATCAACGGTTTGTTGCTGCTAGTGCCTAAGGACATAGGAAATCAAAATGAACCCAAAAATGTGCTTGAAGAGGAAAGCCCTCATAATTCACCTATGGCCTCATCTACCTACAACCAAGGTGAGCATTAAGAACCTGTAGAGCTAGAGTTTAGGCCGTCTAAAACTGAGGAGTTACCTTCTTCTTCTAAGTCATAAAATTTTAAGAGCAGGAGAAGTAGTGTATCCACCACTTCCACACCCTCTAAACCAAAGGAAGAGGTTTTAAAAGGAAAGAGGCTTGCTCAAAAATAGAAAAAGGAAAATGCCCTAAACAAGAAGAAGAGTATTAAAAATGAAAAGAAGAAAATTGAAGCATAAATACTTACACCCAGACGTTCTGGTAGGCTTAGAAAATAAAATGTCGCAAAGGAGGGTATAGGGGAACCTGGAGGAGAAGAGGTGAGTAGAGAAAAACCCTAAGGAAATCAACCCCAATAGGACCAATAGTGCGAGAATGTTATGGTTGTAGAGACTGATTCTGAACTAGGAGGGTGGTGCAGGGGCACCATGTTAGTTTTTGTAAATAAGGTCCTATGATAGGTTTTAGGGGTGTTTGTGTTTGATTTTGTCTAATAAGGTCATATTATACCATTTTATATGTAAATGAGTCATGTTGGGTTCATTTTTATAAAAGTTGTCAATGTTTTCAAATGTTATCATATTGCAATGTTGCAAAATTGAAAAAAATGCAAGGATTAGGAAGTTGAACGGTCAAGGAAGTTAAAAAGGTAGTTTGGGTCAGTTTGTTAGTTTTTTCTTGGTGTCTAAGGTTCAAATACTATGTGTATGGTCGAAGACAGAGGCTGTTGAAGATTTTTGTTGAAGAAGCAATAAGAAATCACTATTTTCTTTACAATTCTACTGGGAATTTGTTGTTGCAAACCTCTATATGGGTCCGTACTAAGGAGTTTTGATTAGAAGTACATTGAAAATGGTATAGATATGAATTAACCACATTTTGGCTTTGATTTGATTGGTTTTCATCAAGTTTGAAGGATTTGGTGAGCAATTTGCTATAAACGGCCAGAAAACCCAGAATTTAAGGTTTTGATAGGGTAAAATGGAAATATAATCCATTCCATCGGGTACAATTTGTAATAGCTTGGAGGAATGGCATAATTAGGAGTAGGTTGATTTTTTTTGTGGTTTCTAAGAGCAGGGAAGGTAGGTTGAAGGATTTTTGTTGCTGCCCTAGTTAGGATTTCATGAGTTTTGGCTTAAAGTTGATGGCTACAAGTTGGAGTTTGCTTTAAATGCAATGAAGAAGGTTGGGAGTTGGTTAATAAAGCATGTGTAGACCCTGTGTGATGTGACTGAGGTGTTGGTAAGGTGAAATAGTGACTAGAGAACATAGTTTCAATAAACCCTCATTGTACAAGCCTAAATTGGCCTAAAACAAGGGGTTGAGATATGGTGAGTTTGTGGGAAATTTTTTGTCAAAAGTTGTTGATTTAGAGCTTTTGTAGTCTGGTTGTGACCCTACAATAGATATTTTGGGTTGGAAGAGTGTTTAGGTTAGTGTTGCTTTGGAAAAGTGGCCTAATTGGCTTAAGGGGCAGCATAGCAGCAAGTATTCGGAGATGATGGTCCAAAGTGACCCTATAAGATTTTAAGATATGTTAAAGTATGCCTTAATGGGTATCTGAAATGTCCATTTTTTTGTGGGTTGATGTTTTTTTCTGAAAGATATTCACAATTTTCTCTAGTTGATATGCTATAAGGAGAATAGGACAGAATTGTGAAAAGTTGATAAGCTAGGGTTGTAAGGGAAGAAATATTGCTTGAGTTTTATCAAATTATGATTATTTTGAATTTTTCCTCTGTGCTTTGCATCAATTGGTATCAAATAATAGGTGTTAGATCTTTTGAAGGTGAAAATTTGAAGATTGAAGAAGAGAAAGGTTGAAAGTTGAAGGATCAAGATGCCTCCTAACAGAAGTGGAACCCTTGGTAGGGAAATAAGATTGTTAAAGGAAACACTAGAAGCATTGTTAGCTAGATTTGCAGCATGGGAGACAAAGCAAAGAAGAGGAAAGGCCACTGAAGAGGAAAGTGGTTGAGAGGAAGAGGAAGAGGGTGAGGATGAAAACCCTCCAAGTGGAAGAGTCCAAGGTGATGAATTGGACCCTAATGAGAGAAGGATGGTGAAAATTCTCAAGGTTGCTAGAGGAGATGCTTTTGGTGAGAAAATATATGTGCCAATGTATAATGGAAAGTTGGATGCTGAAGAGGTATTGGATTGGATAGATGCATTGGATAATTACTTTGAGTACAAGGAGGTTGTTGAAGAACAGAAGGTAAAGTTTGCTAAAACTAAGTTGAAAGGTCTCAATCTTACATGGTGGAATTATGTTCAAGAGGAAAGAGTGAATAAAGGAAAGGAAAAAATCAGTTCATGGGATAGGATGGTGTCAAAGATCAAGAGTCATTTTTTCCCAAGTGATCATGCAATACAAACTTTCAAGAAGTTGCAAATTTTAAAGCAGAAGGATAAAGATGTCATGACATATACTAAATAATTTCACAAATTGAGTATTAGGGTTGGTCATGTTGAAGATGAGAATGAAAAGATAGCAAGGTATATGTTTGGCTTAAGATTTCAACTTCAAGATGAATTGAGTTTGGCTACACCTAGGACAGATGAGGAATGTTTTCAATTGGCTACTAGGGCAAAAGAGAAACTAAAAAGAAGACAAGAAATACAAGGAAGAGGTAGAGGCAACACTAGTAGAGGAAGAGGTACAAGGCATACCTATGAAGACCAAGAGGATACAAGTAAAGGTAAAGACCAATTTGTTGATCAAAGAGGTGGATTTAGAGGTTTTAGAGAAAGATTTGGTGGAGGTAGAGGTTCAAGTTCATTTTTAGGAAGATGTTACAATTGTAATCAGTTTGGTCATCAAGCATGGAAGTGTCTAGAGAAACAAGGTTCTACTTCAAGTGGGGGTGATAAAAGAGTTTGGTTGGTACAAGAAGATGATTGTGAAAGTGTAAACTCTCCTAATCAACTTGCTACTCCAGAAGTTTGGGAATCCTTGATGGTGAGGAGAACACTACTTAAAGCATCTAAGGAGAAAGAATCAACACAAAGGAGAACACTTTTCAAGACCACCTGCAAATGCAAAGGAAAGGTATGTAAGGTCTTCATAGATTTAGGGAGTACTGATAACATGGTGTCTAATGAAATGGTTGATAAACTAAAATTGAAAAATATTCTTCATGAAACACCTTAAAAAGTGTCTTGGGTGAATGATAATCAATCCATTTTGGTGAATGAACAAGCTTTGTTTGAGTTTAACATTGGTGGATATAAGGACAAGATTCTTTGTGATGTGTTTCCCATGGATTGTTTCCATTTGTTACTTGGAAGACCATGGTAGTTTGATAGACACACCATTTATGATGGAAGAAACAATACATATCAGATTGAGAAAGATGGAAGCACATTCACATTGACTCCATTGGTAGAAGATGTTAAGGAACAAACCAAGGAAGTAAAGGTGATTATGTTAGGTAAGGAGTTTGTGAAGCTTGAGGAAGACAAACATGAAGGGATTGCAGCCATCATTAACAATAAAGATGCTAGGACAGTAAGTTTTAAGAATGATGCAATGTTAGAAGGAAAAGGTGATGAATTGGTGACAAAACCTGATAAAGAGAAGGTCAAGGATGAATTGATTATGGAAGTGCAAGATTGGTTAGAAAGGCATGATAAGATTATGATAGGAACAATGTTTTGTTCTATTGGTTTCAAAATAGGTTAGTGTGCAGTTGATTTTTTTCAATACAAAAGGTTGTAATTCTAATAAGACAAAGCTCTTAAGGGCAGAGAATCTGGTGGAAGAGATGAAAGCAAAAGATGGAATGAGTAAAGTGAATGGAAAGAACATGTAGGTGATTTCAAGTGTGCACCAAGAGTAAAGTAGAGAGAAATTCAAGAAAAAGTTGGTAAAGGTATGTTTGTAGGTGTTCAAGCAAGTTCTACATTAGTTTCAAATGAGGGAAAGATAAGAGGACATTCATCAAGTCAGCTTGTGAAGATGGAGCAGTGTTTAGGTGGTAAACAGTTCAAGAGCACAAAAAATTATGCAAATATTCAATATCTGATCTAGTGGAAAGGATTACCAGGTGAAAGGGCATTTGGAGACTAGAAAAATGAAGTGATCAAGCATGATCTACATCAATGCAGTCCTCAAGGGACTTGAGATCTTTCTTCAGCCCAGGTGTATGGTGCAGGGGCACCATGTTAGTTTTTGTAAATAAGGTCTTATGATAGGTTTTAGGGGTGTTTGAGTCTGATTTTTTCTAATAAGGTCATATTAGACCATTTTAGATGTAAATGAGTCATGTTGGGTTCATTTTATAAAAGTTGTCAATGTTTTCAAATATTGTCATATTGCAATGTTGCAAAATTGAAAAAAATGCAAGAATTAGGAAGTTGGATGGTCAAGGAAGTTAAAAAGGTAGTTTGGGTCAGTTTGTTAGTTTTTTTTTGGTGTCTAAGGTTCAAATACAATGTGTATGGTCGAAGACAAGAGCTGTTGAATATTTTTGTTGAAGAAGCAATAAGAAATTATTGTTTTCTTTGTAATTTTATTGGGAATTTGTTGTTGCAGACCTCTGTACGGGTCCGTAATGAGGAGTTTTGATTAGAAGTGCATTGAAACTGGTAGAGATATGAATTAACCACATTTTGGATTTGATTTGATTGGTTTTCATCAAGTTTGAAGGATTTGGTGAGCAATTTGTTGTAGGCGGCCAAAAAACCCAGAATTTAAGGTTTTGATAGGGTAAAATGGAAAAATAAGCCATTCCATTAGGTGAAATTTGTAATAGCTTGGTGGAATGGCATAATTAGGAATAAGTTGATGTTCTTTTTGGTTTCTAAGAGTAGGGAAGGTAGGTTGAAAGATTTTTTTTGCTACCCTAGTTAGGATTTCATGAGTTTTGGCTTAAAGTTGATGGCTACAAGTTGGAGTTTGCTTTAAATGCAATGAAGAAGGTTGGGAGTTGGTTCATAAAGCATGTGCAGACCCTGTGTGATGTGACTAAGGTGTTGGTAAGGTGAAATAGCGACTTGAGAACATAGTTTCAATAAACCCTCATTGTACAAGCCTAAATTGGCCTAAAACAAGGGTTTGAGATATGGTGAGTTTGTGGGCACTTTTTTTTATCAAAAGTTGTTGATTTAGAGCTTTTTTAGTTTGGTTGTGACCCTGAAATAGATATTTGGGGTTGGAAGAGTTTTTAGGTTGGTGTTGTTTTGGAAAAGTGGCCTAATTGGCTTAAGGGGCAGCATAGCAATAGGTATTTGGAGATCATGGTCCAAAGTGACCCTATAAGATTTTAAGATATGTTAAATTATGCCTTAATGGGTATTTGAAATGTCCATTTTTTTGTGGGTTGATGGTTTCTTCTTAAAGATATGCACAATTTTCTCTAGTCAATATGCTACAAGGAGAATAGGACAGAATTGTGAAAAGTTGATAAGCTAGGGTTGTAAAGGCAGAAAGATTGCTTGAGTTTGATCAAATTGTGATTTTTTTGAATTTTTCCTCCCTGCTATGCATTAGAGGGGGTGCCCCCAGTGACATGAATGCACCTATGAAAAAGAGAAGGTATATGATAATGACTTCTAATTCTGAATTGGAGGACCCATTTATTGCAAATAAATTGAGGATAGAAGCTCTGGATATTCCTATACATGGAGGTTATGAAGGAGGAAATGAGCAGTTTGAAGATAAATAAGTTTACCTTGAGGAGAGAAATGTGAGGCAAGAACTCCAAGAAGCACTGGACATAATTAAACACCTAGAGGAGTTGGTGAAAAATTATGAGAAAAAGGATAAAGAAAGGGAAGTAAAAATGCAGGAGATGGAGGAAAAACTGCATTTTTATGGTCATGGTGCTAAGTTAGATTTGTTGGCACTATTGTCTCCTAATAGTGCACCCTTGCTGAGTAAACTCAGCCTATTAGTGAAACATGGGAAAGTTTCCTTGATTGTGGGATCAGATTGTGGAAGCTAACCTCCAGAGTAAGATGGCTCTTATGGTGTTCACCTAAAAACTAACTAAACTAATGCATTTGCTGGGAAAAGGGTGAGGAAACATAAAAATAAAACTATCTCCTGAGGTGATGCACCAAAATGATTATCTAAAACTTGCACAAATGCTTTTACAAATAGTTTAATCAACAACAAAGCTATCACATACACAACTCAGGGGTTCATATGCTTTAGCATAATTGTTTCATAAGAAGGCTATAATGCTCAAAATCCTAGAAGGAAAATGTAATTTCTTCACAACTTGAAATTGCTTGCATCACTAACACAACCTACAAACATACATATATTTTCTACATAAAGGTGCTACTAATGAGACACAATAAAAAGGATGAGATACTTCACATGAAATTGCATCAATCACTTAAACACACACAATGAAATAGAATTTGAGAAGGAAAAACGTGCTCAACTTTATTTATCCCAAAAGGTGTAATATTGCTATACATGTCTGTGAAAGAGTTACAAATGCTATCTCCTGCTAAAAGAACCTCCAAAAAAAGTTACAATGTAGCATGAGAATGAAAAGAACTAACTTCAAAAAGATGTTTAAAGTTACTTTATACTTTCCCAAGTAGTTGCACAAAGATAGGAATCTCAAACTCCCTTGGTCATGCACAACAATAAAGCCTATTTTTTAGCCCCTTAAACAACTCCAAAAAGGCTTATGAATGAAGAAAAGGTCAAGCCTTGACCTTTCCTACCATAAAGGTACCTAAAAATGCTCCTAGATGCTTTCAAAACCCCTCCAAAATTGAGTCAAAACAACTCATATATTCTTTCCACTTGTTTGTCAACTTCTCCAACTTCCCCTAGATGCTTGGCCTTACACATAAATCCCCAAACTATACCCATCCCTTTTTACTTAATCTTGAAAAACCAATGTCTCCTATCTTGAATTTACATAACATGTATTAAAGTGATTTATAGTGCATCACTTTAGCAAAAAAAGTTTACATTTCGAAATCAGTTTCAATTTATGCAAGATAAAGGCATGACTCGGTCTATGTCTTAGGAGACAATACAAAATTCATAAGTCATTGGGGGGACACCCCTAGTCACTTGGAATATGAATATAATGCAAGGGTATTAATTTATGTTGCAAATGTTAAAAACAAAGGCAAAATTCCTTTTGGAATTCGGCCACTTAGAGCATTTTAGAAACCCTAAAGACAAAAGCTACGACCAAATACTTTGCCTTCACTCATTTCGCACTTGGCATTTTGGAAATTTCACTCTACTAAGGGTTCATGGTGTCACCAAGGTTACTTGCATCTAGAGGTTTCAATTATACAAAATACATATAGATTTTGCATGGGTAAGCCTCTATCTACATAAACATTCCCTTTTCCCATCCCTTTTTGTGAATAAATTGTTTTTATGGGCTCATTCATACAGAAAATAATGATGTTCTAATTTTTTGTGTTTCCTTTTCATTTTGCTTGGTCTTGAGCCTCCATCTAAGAAGAAAAAGATAAAAATATTTTGATTCTTCTGTGTATTTTCATGCTCAATGCTTTGACTCCTTGTGCAAGAAATGGTGAGGAAGTATTGTAGGTTTATATCCAATTTGCAGGTTGTGGAACTTCAATATTTTGTACCTTTGTTTTCTCAATGTCACTACTATAGGTACTTCGAGGGTTTCCACCTTATTATGGCCGAGGATTTTGCAAATAAATTAAGGTCTCTTCATGTTCTGGGAACTATTATCTCATCCATGGCTCCATAGTTTGATGAAGCAACCTTCAAACCCTGTCATTCTAGGTTTGTTTATTTATGCTTGAAGTCTCAGCTTTGAACCCTAAGCTTCTAGAAATTAGCTCATGTCGACTGTTAGTTGTTCATTATGATTTCTCACTATGTAAATCCTTTCTTATCCAATCTAGGAAGTGACTGTCCCTATCTCATATTGTGATTCCATTGAATAATTATTAGTCATTTATGACAGTGACTTTAGCCAACTCACTGTCATCAGTGATGAACACTTGCTCAATGTTGATAAGTGTGATGAGTTTACACTCTTATCCCTCTCAAAAAACCAAGAGGGTAGCATGTTGGGTTCAACCCTTGTAGGATCCCATTTTACTTCACATGTTGTGATGTTAATGCAAAATAACCCAGCAATGAAAAATGTACCTATACCTGGACAATGAACAAACATGTTAGATAAAAACAATGAAGCTCAAAATTTGATGGGGTTTGATGATGATCTACTTTTCCTTGATATCTTGTTGGAAGCCTTGAAAAATGAGAATGAAGTATGGATGGTTGTGTTGGTTATGTTGTCATTGATGTCAACATGGTAATAACTACATGATGATGACTACATAGGAAGTTTTCTTAGCTTACTGAAAGTTGTTATATGCTGGTAACACTCCTTTGTGATGGATCAGTATGTTGGTATTTGAGTTCGGAACTCATCGCAAGATCTTATATGAATCTAATCTCCTAACCATGTTTTTTTGACTCATTTAGACTACTTTTTCTTGGATCTTGAGACATTATTTTATCTATGAACATAAATTTATCTCTGACAGAGTTCAACTTTGTATCCTACTATTTTTTTGTGTGTGGTATACTTTGTGGGAGACTCCACATTCTACTAAGGTGAACATTTTTATGTTGTGGTTGAGTTGAAAATATCTTTACTGATGGTATGATGGGAAATTAATGTGTTCTCAAATCCGGAAGGTCTTTTCTTTAAGGATTATTTGTTGGTTTGAAGAATTTTGTTTAGTCTTGGCTAACTCAACGAATGAAATATAATATGAAGACTAATAGTCGACTTGGCATAATGCACTACATGAATAAAATGTTAAATCTTATATGGTGCCAACCTATTTGGTGAAAAAAGATATGTTCATATATATATAAGATGCTTTGAATTTGAAGGCAACGAAGAAGAGGGGAAGAAAGAAAGAAAAGAGAGGTGTGAGTTTATTGTGTGCGAGCAAGTGAATAGAGGAGAAGATCAAAGCTTAAATACTTTATCATATTTGTTGAGAAATGCATTGCTTTTATTCTGAGCTTCAGTGGAACTGAACCCTGCACATTGAAGGTGTATTCCATTAGTTCGTTCTTTGGCAGTGAGCCACTATCATTGTATCTTGGCAGTGAGCCATCTTTTGTATTCAAGTTGTGAACCTTTTAAGGATAGTGAATCCTAGCAATGAGCCCCATAATATTTTGTATCCATATATAATATATTGTGAGTTAACCCTTATCATGGTTTTTCCCTCATTAGGTTTTCCACGTAAAAATATTGGTGTTCTTGTGTGTGTTGCATTGACTTGGTTTTATGTTCACTCTTGCCGATTCAGTCAAAATAGTAATAATGGTTAAGTGGATTTTATTATTAGTTTTTGGAATACTTATTCACCCCCCCCCACTCTCAGTATTTCTAATGTTCAACAATTGGTATTAGAGCTTGATTCCTTGGAAGAAGCCTAACAACTTGAGGAAGGTCCCAAAATTTGAATATAATTTTTTTTTCCCTCAGACGTTGCTACTGCTGAATTTTCTAAAGAAATGGAAGCCCAGAAGGACAAGTTGATAAAACAAATGAGCACATTTAAAAGCTACAAATTACATGTATGAATGCATGCGACCTATTGATTGAAGGAGAATAAATCATTACTAGCCTACAAGAACAATTGGATGAGAAGAAAAGAATTGAAGAATATCAGGAAATTGAAATTTAGAAGAAGATGGATGAATGTGTGAAGCTTGAATTAGAAGCAGAAATCATGAGATCTAATCTAGAAAAGGAAAAAAGTTTTGAAGACAGATTTACGATAAGCTTGGCGATGCTTGATGACTTGATTAATTCTCTAAGACTGGAAAGGTACAAGAGCGGATTAGAGTTTGAAAGAGGTCAAAATTATAAAGCAAAGCAATTCACTGAAGTGAAGACACAATACAAGGATAAACAAGTCAAAGAGCGAAGAAGCAAATCCGAAAAACTCCTGTAAAATGGCATGATGCAAAAAGGTATTTATACTTCAATGGTGTTTGTCATTCCTATAAGAGATTTGGTCGTAAAGAAAAGGACTGTAAGAATAATGTGAATGAATCTAAGGGAAAGAAGAATGGATGTAAGGATAAAAAGGAAAATGGAAAGAAGAATGTTACTTGCTATAAGTGCAGAAAACTGGATCATCTTGGTAAAAACAACAGAAGGAAGAAGAACATCTATCCGGCGAAGAAGAATGATCGAACCTTTGATTCAGAAGTGACAAAAAAAGAAATGAAAAGGATTTGGAGAAAGGATTCATCAGTTTTGTCTGTGCCAACCTTTGGTACAAATACTCCCATCAATTTCTAAATAAAAGCAATGGCTAAGGGGGTGCAATCATCAAAAAATCTAATAAACCCCTTATTGGTACTTGTGTCATATCATGACAGAAGTATATTTAATATGGTAACAAGATTAAGGTATTTTTTGCATGTGTGAAGAATGAGGTTTGCAAAACTTGAAAGAATGGAGGCATACATAGCTTTCGAAGCAATCTACCTGCAAGATGAAACATTTATTTCAAAATCATTTGAAATGGAAGGAATAAGATCAGATAACATTAAAGACCTATGTATTTTCTGAGAAGCGTGTAAAGGAAGTTTTGAAGGGAATTTAGAGTTTCAGAGTTTGAAGAAATCAATATTCAAAGTGTGCTCTAGAAACAGAACATTTATACATTTCTAGAGGTATTTTTGTTTGCACAATCTTTTACTGTTATTGATGGAAAATTTGAAGACTGTGAATTGTGCAGATAAAGCTAGATTAAAGAGATATATGAGGAATGTGTCAAAAGAGTCTGTTGGTGCATTCTCTTGCATCCCTCTGAGAGTGCTTCCTATGGAAGATATCTATGCATTTTTTTATAATTTGATTGAAGAAATTTCATCAGTTTATTTGAATATGCTTTGGGAAAATGAATTGAAAGAGAATTATGATGCTTACTGAGTATTAGCTAAGAAAAAGTTGAATGTTTGGAGGAAAGCTCCTTTGTTTGAATTTGAAAAGAAATATATTAGAATAGTATTGAGCATAATTCATGATGAATCTTTGTGGATTGATGAAGCACATATGGTTACCAAAGAAGCAATTAGAGATGTAACTGATCTATGTTTCTCTAGACCGGTTCCTAAGCTAAAGACTATGAATGAGAAAGAAATAATTGAGGTTACAAGTGCGAGTTAAAAAGAAAAGGAAATTAGGTTAAGATCAATTGTTGATCTGGTAATGAGGTATGTTGCTATGGTCATTGGTCATAAAGTTTGTATCCCTAAGAATGACTCTACACTTTCTACTACTTTATGAATGTTGTTGTTGACATTGTGTTAAGAGGTATGGAATATGACTTGTGTGAACTACTTCACATACATCTTTTGAAGAATTTAAAGGAAATCAATAAGAACAGGAAGAATACTTTTCGGTATGGAAATTTGGTTGTTTGTATACTCTTTTACTTTTTGAAAGAGTTTTCGATAATAGGAAAGTTAGAATGGTCAAATCCAAAGTTGGTAGTTTGGATGCACAAGAGTCTGCCCTTGTTGCATTCTTTGGAACATTTCAAATGAGGATGAACAAAAGGTCTAGGTTCCAGTAAGTGTTGTGGAAAGATACTCCAGAAGCATAAATTTTCTTGTGTCTACAATTTTTTGTCAAATGGAAGTAGTTGAATCAAGGTTGGTTTGGATATTTGAATTGGGTTATGAAGTGTTAAAGACTGAAATTGATAAATATGCTAAAATTCTCTTAGAAAGTTCTAAGGATCTCAATGAAAGTACCCCTGATAGCAAGACCAGAATAGGGAAGAAAAAGAAGAGTGTAGTGAAGCAAGAAGGTGCAGAAGAAAGCAAGCTTGAACATGAGCATGAAAGAATAAACATTCAGAGAGATTTAAAAGATCTGCAGAAGGTTATTCTCGGTGCTAATTTTGATTCATCTATTTTTGTTGTGGAGAATCTTCATGACATGATTAATTCCTTGAAATTCTACATCTCCAGACTTAAATAGTTTGTTGGAACTAGGTCTGATGAAGAAGATTTGAATGATATCAAAGGAAAATGTGTGAAGGCATACAATCAAGTAATGAAAGAATTAGAAAATGTACAAGGTTGTGAAGAAGAGGCATAGAAACTACTCTCCTTTTGTCTAGATTGGTCTGGCAATACATTGGATATGAGAAATGAAATAATATTGAGTGAGTCTCGACTGAGCACTTAGGTAGATATATACAAGTTAGAAGAAGATAAAGACAATCAAAGGTGGTCCTACATTATGCAACTTTAGGACAAATTTTTCTCTCTCCAGGATCGAAGAACAGATGTCATCAGAAAGTTTATGGCACTCAAAGACATGATTAAATTTAGACATACTTCTATTTCTAGAGCTCTTGGTTATATTGGTGAAATATCATAAATCAATCTTAGTCCCAATACTTTAACATATGGTATAGAGTCTCTAACTAAACTTGAGTTATTCTACAAGACTCTTGTCAATGCAAAAGGTTCATGGGAAGAAGGTAAAGCGTCATGGAAGGTTATTCTAGAGAATCTCAGAGGTTCCTCTTCTGTTTAAATCTGTGTTCGTATCTTTTTGGCTATCTTTTGATATACATTCTTATACCAGACCCATTATTTTGTCATTGATGTCAAAGGGGGAGAGATAAAGAGAAGGAGAAATAAAAGAGATGGAGAGTCAAAGGAAAAACTTTTTGTGAAGATCAATTTTGATAGGGGGAGTAATTCAGAACATTTAGTTGCGGTATACTTGAAAAAGTTTTTGGTTTTTGTCATGCATGGTGCCATCAATGCAAAAGGGGGAGATTGTTGGAATCTTTGCAATATGAGCATGAAGTATGGATGGTTGTGTTGGTTATGTTGTCATTGATGTCAACATGATAATAACTACATGATGATGACTACATGAGAAGCTTTCTTAGCTTATTGGAAGTTTTTCTCTGCCGGTAACACTCCTTTGTGATGGATCAGTATGTTGGTATTTGAGTTCATAACTCATTGCAAGATCTGATATGACTCTAATCTCCTAACCATGTTTTGTTAACTCATTTAGACTACTTTTTCTTGGATCTTGAGACATTATTTTATCTATGAATAGAAAGTTATCTCTGACAGAGTTCAACTCTGTATCCTACTATTATTTTGTGTGTGGTGTACTCTGTGGGAGACTCTGCATTCTACTAAGGTGAACATTCTTATGCTGCAATTGAGTTGATAGTATCTTTACTAATGGTATGATAGGAAATTAATGTGTTCTCAGATCTAGAAGGTGTTTGCTTTGAGGACTATTTTCTAGTTTGAAGAATTTTTTTAGTCTTTGCCAACTCAGCAAATGCAATATAATATGAAGACTAATAGCCAACTTGGCATAATGCACTACATGAATAAAATGTTAAATATTATATGGTCTCAACCTATTTGATGGATAAAGATATGTTCATATATATATAAGATGCTTTGAAATTGAAGGTAGCAAAGAAGAGGGGAAGAAAGAAAGAAAAGAGAGAAGGTGTGAGTGTACTGTGTGCGAGCAAGTGAATAGAGAAGATCAGAGCTTAAATACTTTATCATATTTGTTGAGCAATGTAGTGCTTTTATTCTGAGCTTCAACAGAACTAAACCCTAAACATTGAAGGTGTATTCCATTAGTTCATTCTTTGGCAGTGAGCCACTATCATTGTATCTTGGTAGTGAGCCATCTTTTGTATTCAGGTTGTGACCATTTTAAGGACGGTGAGTCTTGGCAGTGAACCCCGTAATATTTTATATCTAGATGAGGCAACTTTCAGCATACCAAGGTTTTTATCTACAACAGGATCAAGGTGCTAGTATAGTCATGGACCTGAGGAAAATTTCTCTACAGTTTAATCAAGACCCTTAATATTTTGCTTGGGGACAAGCAAAAAGTTAAGTTGGGGGGAAATTATAGGTCTAGATAATAGCTTGTTTTCTATTGGTTTTATGCAAACTTTACGATACTTTTAAGCATACTTTCTAAACAATATTCCATATCATACTATCCTTTGTATATCCATTATGCAGACCTAAAACCAAAAACATGGTGATGGAATTATGGTTTAATATATTAGTATTAAATGGTTTATATGAATATGTGTATGGAAATGTTGATAGAATGATATGTTTAATTATGATAGTTATCCTTGTGTGTGTGTTTTGTCAAACTAACTTGTTTTGTAGCTAAAAGAGGAACCATGATAAATAGCAGTTGCAAAATGAACTCATAGCAAAAGGGGGCGTTGGACATTGAAACAGGGGGAATTACATAAATAGTTGAATGTGATGATCATTGGTTGAAGGCACTTAATGAAGATAGAATGCTCATTATTATAATCAGTTAATAAACATTGAAGAAGAGGTCTTTCTTACATGGGACTTTGATAGATGGGAATATGATTGCATGCATTTTGTTTTGGAAGAGTTATAGTTTTGATAGGATTCTCCTTCTTTTTCAGTTGTAGGTTGAATAATTCCAAGTCTTAATTCTACACTCTAAATATCTAGGAGGGGAGTTAATGATTTCGGTTAAGCTGTTACTTTCAATAAGGATTCCCTTAGTTTGTATATAACTGTTGGTTGAATCCATAGGTTAGTTAGTTGGTTTTTTGTAGTTTTATGTTATCTGTTACTTTCAATTGAAATATGAATCCTCAAAATGATTGAGTATGATTTGTGCAAGAATATTTTGTCATCTTTCATCTTATGCAATAAATGGAGATCAATTCATGGAATGCATGAAATATATCACTACTAGATTTGACACCATTTTCCAACGGGAATTTGTCGGTCATTCGACAAATCTTTGTCGGAAGAGCGACGCAATGGCGAAAATCTTTCCGTCGTTGTTTTTTCGTCGCAAGGCCGACGACAAATTAAATGTCGAAATAACGGTGAAGAATCATCGGTCGACGACATCGTGAAATACCTCAGGATTTCGTTGGAATATGGATGAAAACTTTGTTTATCCACCGACGAATTACACCAGAAGTTCGTCGCCGGTTCGACGAAATGGGCAAGCAGTAGCGTCGAAACAACAGAAGACGTTCGTCGAAATTGTGACGAAATACTCAAGTAGTAGCGTCGAAAGAACACCAAAAGTTCATCGAATGTGCGATGAAATAGGCAAGTAGTAACGTCGAAACAACACCAAGAGTTCATCGAATTTGCGACGAAATTAGCAAGGAGTGGCATCGGAAGAACACCAAAAGTTCGTCGAAAGTGCAACGAAATTAGCAAGGAGTAGCGTCGGAAGAACACCAAAAGTTCATCGAAAGTGTGACGAAATTAGCAAGGAGTAGCCTCGAAAGAACACCAAAAGTTCATCGAAAGTGCGATGAAATGGGTAGGGAGTTACGATGAAATCATCGTCGCAGCTATAGCAACTTCGTCGAGCCTTTCTGTTGATTCGTCGGTGGTTGTCGTCGAAATTACGACGAAGAAGCAAAACTTTTATAATAAAAAAAAAAATTCGTGGAAATGTACCATTGCGGAGACTGACGACTGATCATACATACAAACTGCATATTGGTTTGATGCTTCAAATGATGCATTTCTTATATTGAAAAGTGCATTACCTTATTGAGCTTCTCTTTGTTTTGAATATAGTTTAATAATCTCTACTTAACAAGGCCAACCACGTGACGGTGGAAGCTCATTTGGCCCCTCCCCCCCCTCACATCACTCTCAATTCCCATACCCAATCATATAACATTAATCATTGATTCATCAATAACATATAACATTCATTCATTCATCCATTAATAACATATAACATTTATTAATTAACATATTCATATCTATTCATTAACATATAATATTCATTCTTTCGCTTTTACATATTATCAATGGTTGTCATGATATG
>VDFB02022973.1:0-48618 GCA_007258455.2 Sequoia sempervirens | reverse complement strand
CTAGTCTTGTTTATACCAAGGCCACTAGTTCCATCATATCCTTTTGCCTTTATCATCTCATAGCCTTTTCCATACCGTTGTACTGGTAGCGGATGTAGGTCTTCCATGTCTTTGTAAATCTAGGCCAATATATCTTCAATATCTTATTTGTTTAGTTCTCCCCATTTTGTGAAATTCATTATAGGAGGAACTTTAAAAATCTCTTTGGGCTCTAGTCTGAAACAAGGCCTACTGTAAGATTTTGGAGACTTTGGTATCTTGGTGATATAATAGGTAGTGTTTAACTTGTACTCACTGCAACCTTTGTCCTGGATCTTGATGTTAGGGTTGGAACTTGGGATGGTGGAAGGAGTGGATGTGGATGGCTTGGTGAGTGTGGATGGATCAATGTATTTGGAAGAAGTGGATGTTGAAGCTTCGTGATTAATGGGAACTTGGTGTTCAAAAATTCCTCTCAAGTTGGTGCAATACTGGAAGGGATCAGGATCTCCGAGCATGGTAATTTTGGTGTCATCAAAAGGAAACTTCAAGCATTTGTGGTAAGTGGATGGTACAGCCTTTAAGGCATGGATCCAAGGTTAACCAAGCAGGATGTTGTAAGGTAGCTCAAGATCTAGGAAATGACATGTTGTATCTACAATTACTGGCCCCACCCAAATAGGAAGTGTGATAATGCCCCTAGAAGGGTGTTCCTCATCATCATATGCCTTTATGACTATGCTTTTGGTGGCATCCACACACGCATCAAAGAAGCCTAGTGCTTTGACCAATTTTAAGGAAGATATATTCAATCCTGCTCTACCATCTACTCGGACTCATCTAACCTTGTGTTTATGGATGAAGACTTCAATATGCAGTGCATCATTGTGAGATGGTTTAGGTTAGGAGTAATCTTGGTCCAAAAAGAAGATGTGATGAGGAGTAGTCAAGTATCCAACCATGGATTTGAAGTGGTTGACATCAATGTCAGTAGGTACAAAAGACTCTTGTTAGACCTTATCAAGTATGGCTTTGTGTGAAGGTGAGATGTGTAGTAGCTCGAGTATGGAGCTTTGAGTAGGCGTTTTACCCAATTGGTCAATAAGATTGAAATATCCTTTGGGTTGTGACTATTTGGTAGAGGGACTGGGTATTGTGATCTTTGGTTGTTTAGTAGGAGGACCAACTATTGTGACCTTGCCTCGACAGGTGGTGACATTACACTCCAGGGTCTTTTTAATGGTGATAGTATTAACGTGTTCATTAGTAGGTCAGAGGTGATTAATTATAGGTCCACCAAAATAGTCAAAAGTAGTGCGAGTGTAATTAGCTCTGTTATTAGTCTTTGGACCTGACGTAGAGGGATTACCTGAACCATGATCCTGCAGTGGGTTTTTATGAATGGTATGGTCTGAGTTTGAAGAAAATTGTTGATCGTCTATTTCAATGGTACAAATTTCAATAAGATCCTATATGAGATGCCTCAATTGTCTACAAGATGAGGTTTTATGCCCCTTTATTTGATGGTAATGACAAAATGCATTATCATCCTACCATGATGGCTTGAACTACCCTGGATCATATGGTTTAGGGTCTTCCAATGCTATGAAATTGTTTTGGATGAGCTTCTTGAGGACAACTTCAATTGGTTCCCCCAAGGGCGTGTATGTGCATCTTTTTGGAAATTTTTGGGTTTGATGTGGTTGCCCTTGGTCTTGATTGTTCTAGATGGCGTTTGCGATGAATGTTGGCGTGGTCAAAGGAGTGCTTTGGGGTGGAGTTCCTCTAAGCATGAATGCAGGACCATTCACGTTTACTACTTTAGCGTCAACAACGCCATCATTGGTGATATGTTTGTTCTTGACCCAATATTTGTTTTTATCATTAGGTGGGTTTGGGTTTGTGTTCTTGTTGGCATATTTGAGTTCTCCTTTTGCAATAAGATATTTTTCAAGATGATCTCCTTTTTCTACAAGGTCCGTGAAAGTGGTGCAACAATGGACTTGTAAATTGTATCTCAATGGGCCAACAAGGTTTTGAACAAACATGTTTACTTTCTCCTTTTCTGGTATTTCAACAAGACATCAACTTGTTAGACCCTGCCATCTTTCAAAAAATGGAATGAATATTTTTCCAGTGTCCTCTTGGGTCATCTTACATAATGTGGAAATGGTAGTGTTTGTGTTGATGTTGCAGGCATAATTTTTTGGAAATTTATTAGCAAGTTCATCCCATGACTTTATCTCTTTGGGCAAGAGAGCAAACCAATCAAGTGTGGGACTCATGAGACTTCTAGGGAAGAGTCTCATCAGATAGATATGTCCGTAAGCAACATCCACACAGTTGGTTGTAAATTCTCTTATATGCTCAAGGGGATTTTCCTTTCCTTTGTATTTGGAGAAGTTGGGTACCACATATCCTAGAGGGAACGGTGGCATGTGTAAACTCATGTTGAATTGGTATGGACATAAGTCATAGGATGTGTGGGTCTTCTTGTTGGACAATTGCATGTTCTCCACTTGTTTTTGCAAGGCAACAAGTTGATCCATGAGTGCATCTACTATAGGGTTGTTTTTGGCGTCACACATGTTGGTAATGGGTATCCCATGAGTTCCCATTTGTTGTGATGGTATGTTTTGATTTGGGATGTATTGTTGTGGAACGTATGACACATTTGGAATTTGTTGGTATTGGGTGTTTTGAGTGGGAATGTGTTGTTGTGTATGGATGTGGAATGCATGTGTGGGAATGTGTGTTCTAGCAGTGTTAGTTTGTATTTGCAAAATTTATTGCCCTTGAATGTTTTGATGACCAAATGGAGTCATGTGTTGTGTTACTTGGTTTCCTTGTCCAAATTGGTAAATGTGGCCATGTGGGATATGTGTGTTTTTCCTTTGGGGAAAATTAGTGTTGTTATTGACTTATGATGATATATTGACTTTTGGTTGAGGTCCTTGAATAGTATTTCATCTTTTGTTTCTCCCAAAGGTGTTTGATGAGTTTGTTCCCATAGCATTGGTTGAGGACCCAAGCAAAATATTTGAGGATTTCATTCCCATAGCATTAGATGAAGATCCAAATAAAAGGTTTGATGAATTTGTCCCCATAGCATTGGAAGAGAACCCATATGTAGCTCCAATAGTTTGTGACAAATTTTTTGATATTTGTGGGATTGATTGTGATATGGCATGAGCTATGGTTGATGTTCCCACAATAGATGTTTATTTATTGTGTTGGTTGTGTTTTGAGTGGTGGTGCCAATGGAAGTAGCGTTAATGGTGTTTTTGGAATTTTGTGTTGTGGCACCAATGGAGGTATTATGTTGTGGTGTCGAAAGAGGTTGGCTAGTTTGGGTGCCATGATCGAGCGATGCTGCTCTCAAGGTATTAATATCGAATCCTCATGGCAATCTAGCTCCTTGGTGTAGAAGCATGGATAAATATTGGTATGAATCTTGTAAGAGTAGTTATTCTACAAAGGAAGCCACTTCAGGGTTTTGGCCAGTAGCTTCTACATCTTCCATGAACACTTTTCCATTTTCATCTCTACGTATGAATTGTTCAAAAGGATTGTGTGATGAGGATGCAATGTTCATGTCACAAAAGGGATTTGATGAAAGATGTCCCCATGTCCATGTTGTTGTTCATGTCATTAGGAAAGTTGTAAGAGTTGTTTCCTTGTCCAAAGGGGTCCATTTGTCTTCTCTTTCTTTGTAGCCTAGTCTAAACCATATAAAATTTGCTCAAATGGGGGAGGGATAATGATAACCAATGAATGGGAATGATATGACACTATGTTTTTTGGATTTTAGGAATAAGGAGTGCAATAGTGATAAGTTGTCTAAAGGGGATGTCAAATGCAAAGTGATAATGAGGACTAAAATGAATGGTGGAAGACTAAACTGTTTTGGGGTATGACAATGCAAATGCAAGGTATAAGCAAACTCTAAGGTGCAATCAATTTTGGTAGGATTTTAGGAAAGGTTTACTAACCATTCAAAGTTTGGCCAATGTTTCAATTTTGATTTTCAAAGGACTATTTGTAGGACTAAGTGAAATGACAAAGTGACAAGGGGAGGTTTCCAAACTAGACTTATGAGCTGGAAATATCTCACATAAAAGGACAAAGACTAAAGGAGTGATTTTGACTTAGTCCAATGACAATCTACTTTTGGAGGCAATGGTTTCACAAAGTATGGCAAGTTTTCCTATTCTAAAATCTAAAAAATGAGGACCTAAGAGTTTGTCTATGCTGAAAAATGATGGGGGATCCTAGGATGCAACTAAAATTTGCAATGGTAACCTATGGAAAAAGCTAAATACCAACTAAAGGGTGCAAAGATGGGTAATTTGAGCAAATCTTGTTCTAGTTTTTAAACAAAGACCACTGGGAAAATATATCTAGAAAAAAAATCAAGATGTTTGGTTTTGGACTTGGATAGTAACAATATTTTTCCTAAGTGATAGGCAAATGTGGTGTTCTAGATAGCAATTGCATTGTAGGGTACAAATGTGTTGTTTTAGATGGCAAATGTGTTAGAGGATTATAAAATGTGTTGTTTTGTGTAGCATATACATCGTAGAGCAGTCAAATGCATTTTACAGAGACTCAGATGCATTTTAGTTTGAATAGAGTCTAGTTGTTTTGCAATTTTGGCAGATTTGTGATATTGTTTCAATTTGACTATGTTTTTCCAGATTTGTAAAAGGTGTCTTATGCGTTTATTGATTTAGCAAACACTTGGCAAACAAATGATTTTGTCTTGAATTGTTGGAAACAAACACATTGAAAACAAGCACAACCCTCTGGATGGCAAGGACTATATTTCACTGGATTCCCACTTGGATTTCTCCATCCATGCTTATTCTTAGCAGATGACTTAGAAGCTTGGCCACACTGGCTCCCCTCCATGACACTCACTTCTCCTGGTCAACCAAGCTTTGAGTTCTCATGACTCTCCCATGACAAACTCTTCATCTCCACTAAGAACCATGAGAATGTGGGATGACTTGGCAACGACCATTGCTGCACCAGCAAATAGAAAAGGATTTTGGCAACTACACAAATGGATTTTAGTGAATACTCGGGGACATGGCACTTCGCAAGCATCTAGGAAGCCACTTAAGGATTTGATCACTCTACTGGGGGCTCTTATACCTTTAAAAGAAAAGGTAGGTACCCAGTTTTGAATGAGACTGCATGGCTAAGGCCTACATACCATGAGGACTTGATGGTTTAGTCTTATCCTTTTATATATCGGCCCTAGCGAAAAACCAGTTGGAGTCATTCCATCTTTTGAGGCAAGCCCCTCTAAGGTTAAATAAAAATAAATTGAAAACTTTATTTTTGGTCATCCAATATAGCACTAAGGCACAAGGAGATTGCATACACAAAGCTTTCAACCCGCACTCACAAGATTGTTCATTTTAATGCCCAAATTAAAATATGTGGGTGGAAAAGCACAACCCCTAAGTGTTTTTGTTTCTTAGGATAGCAACAAGGTGCAAGAGAATCACATACACACTAAGGAGTTATCACTACTCCATAAGACACATCAAACACTCATTCAATTTAACCCAAGCTTATTATGAGACAAGCAAAGTTCTTTTTAAGCCAATGCTATGAGAATGCAAGTAGATTTTAGCCTTGATGAGTTATAATACAAGTTGTATTTATTTTAATCCCATGAGTGTGAATGCATGTTCATTTTAAACCATGATGTGTGAATGCAAGTTGTAGTTGTGTTTGTTTGTTTATTTGTTTGTTGCTTTAGGATTGAAAAATCTTTGCAAAATCAACAATAAAACAAGGGTTAGTATCTCCTTCTAGCTTGCCACATGCTGCCAACAACAGATCAGTAACCAAAAAGCCCTAGCCTATTGAAATTGAAAAGAGAAATTTGGAAAATACTATAAAAAACAAAAAGCATACCTACAACAGGCAAATGCATTGCTCTGCCTATCTAATGTGTTGCAACCACAGATGCATTGCTCTGGCTAGTAGTTGTGGTGCAACAAATCAAATGTGTTGTTCAGGATGTCAAATGCAGCTTGGTACTACATATGTGTCATTCTTGAATGCATATGTGTCGCAACGCATCAAATGCAGCTCAAAAAGTTTCATTTGTGGCATTTCGTACTTGTAACTACAAAAAAGGATGAAAAGGTCGTACAAAAATCTATAAAAAAAGTGTTTTTGGCATTAGGTTCACTAATGTAACTAAGGTAAAAATCTACGTTAGCATTAAAAAAAATGCATAAAAGAAACCCTAGCTAAACAATGAAGTACAATGGAGTAAAATAGCATAAAACAAAGGAAAAGCTTCACCAAACATCCTTCATGCCCTCCATGGTTGACCTTCATTTCCCTTTTCCATTTGTTGCAAAATGATGTTTGCCCTCAGATTTTGATGAGCAACTATTGACCTATGGCAAAGACTGAAGCAAATATTAAAAGATTGTACTACTCAACAATTGCAAGTATGCATAGTTATAATGGCGAGGAGCGAGGCGGCTTCAGGTCTGAAGTGCGAGGGCAGAGAAAGTTGGGCAGACGAAGTGATTCAGGAAAAGCTAGAGAAAGCAGTGTCACAGGATGATAAACACACTCCACAATGGGTGTTTGTCAATGGGGAATGGATAGATGGCTGTCACCCGCTATACCGGAAATAGTCATGTGAAGACCAAGCAACATAGGGTCTCGTTCGTATGTGACATGATTCTCCTTTAGTTGACACAAGAGAAGAATGGCGGGGTGATGCAGGAAAGAAGGCTAAGCAACCTTGGCTTCACTATCAAAAAACAAGGAATAACTCAGTATGGAGGAAAAAAGAAAGAATTCGCAACAAAAATGGGAATGCCTTTGTAAGGAATCAGGATCCAAAGAATGGACGAAACCCTAATTCAACAAAAGAGCCAACAATTATGTTGATTGATGTATCGCAGGAAATAAAGAATGATGTAGAAATTTTAAATGAATTCACACTAATATGTCGATTCATTGGTGGTTGTCCCAGTAGGGCAGAAATCAGAGAATGGATAACGAAGGAATGGAAGATAGAAGTATTACTAAGATTTCTGCCAAAAAACTTTTTTGTGGTGGTGTTTGTAGATGAAGAGTCAATGAAAAAAGTAGCAGAGGTAGGTGTATGGCATATGGGCATACTTTCGCTTTACATGCAACCCTGGGAGAAAAATTTTGATCCTACCCGGTTCAAGCCGTATGATCAACCGGTCTGGATTCGGCTATACAACCTTCCATTCAAATATTAGAATGGTGGATGCTTGGAAAAGATAGGAAGATTGCTGGGAACCTTGTTGGACCTCGACATGGAAATTATAGACAGTGACTTATATAAATATGCAAGGTTGTAGATCACTGCGATAAACACCATACCAAGGTCTATAAAATTACAAGTGGAGGGGGAAATCTGGAACCAAGTTGTTGAAATAGAAGAGGACAATTTTTTTTTCCTAAAATGCAATTCAAGGAGACATAATGAAAAGTCATGCAACTTCGGGCAAGGAGTTAGGGTTCCCAAGAGAGAGGCAAGCGAGAATAATAGAATGCAATTAGTTTCACATGAGTCAAGTGCACTGAAAGCTGGTTCAGAGGACTCCAAGGAGAAGGAATTTGTGGGATCGTGCATGGACCAAGAAGGTATTAATGGGATCAAGACACACCAGCCACCTGAAGAAATGGAAAAATTGGATAATCAGAAAGAAGACTAGATGGGAAAACACATTTCTCCGACAGATTCTGAAGCTGAATTAGAACCTGAAGATGAGTTATATATAATGGATGAAAGAAGTATTACTCAAACTGCAATTTTGCATTTGGGTATGGGTAAATTCAGCAAACAAAGAAAACCCCAGGGCAGAAAATCATTCAAACAACTGAGGGAAGAAGAGGCAACAGTAAGAAACTACCCTAGCATTAAAGAATTTTTGAGTACCAAGGGAGGATTGACCTCCCTTGGGAAACAATGAAGCTCACCACCTAGAATGTCAGGGGCCTAATGGCCCCTGACAAATGACGCTTGGTAAGGCGTCAGCTGCAAAATTGTGTAAGCGATGTAATTCTCATACAAGAAACCAAGCTGTCACAATTAGAGGCAGGAGCATTTTTGAAATATATCAGATCCTAGAATGACTTCTTTCAAGAATCAATTGGTGCTTCAGGAGGTCTTGGGTTAATTTGGAAGGAAACTGAGGTATCGATGAAAGTCTTGTGTTCACAAGTAAACTGGTTAGCGGCAGAAGTTTTTAGTTTGAGTCTCAACATTTCATTCATTCTCATCAACATCTATGGCCCTACTAGAACGAAGGAGAAATCTCTTGTTTGGATGGAAGTTTTGAGCTTCATTAATGAACACCTATGTTCAAACATAATAGTTGGAGGTGATTTCAATGCGGTTTTAGAGATCTCAGAAAAAAGCGGTGGGATAAGGTCAAACACACAAGTGATGTTAGATTTTAGGAAGTTCGTTGCTTGCTCTGGATTGGAGGATTGTCAAACATTGAATGGCGTCTTCACATGGGCCAATAGGCACAAGGACTTCACGGAAATATCATAGCGATTGGATAGATTCATGATATCTGTAGGATGGTGAAATCTTTGTTCAACCATCGAGGCCCGCATATTGTCAAATTCCATCTCAGATCATTTCCCTGTCGAACTTAACCTGTACAAAAGTTTGGACCGCCCAAAGTCATCATTCAGATTCATGAACATGTGGTGGTGTGATGAAAAACTATTGAAGTTGCTGGAAACATGGTGGAAAGAACAGCGCGTTGGTGGATCAGCCAGTTTCAAGTTCGTTAAAAAATTACAGTATGTAAAACTTAAACTTAAAGATTGGAACAAGGAAAAATTTCTAAATATATTTGTAGAAAAGGAAAGAGTGGAGCTAGAATTGCAAGGCTTAAATGAAAAAGTAATCAGAGATGGAATGAGAAATGAGGAATTCGTACGTGAGAAGGATCTAAAGAATGAACTAGCAGAAATACTCAAGAGAGAAGAAATATTCTGGTGGGACAAATCAAGAGAAGTATGGCTCTCAGATGGTGATTCAAACTCAAAAAAATTTCACGCCTTGGTGTTGGCCCGAAGAGCAGCGAATAAAATTGAGTCAATTCACTCACAGGACGGCTCCTTGAAAAGTGGCACTCTTGATGTAGGGTTAGAGGCAGAGGCGTTCTTTAAAAACTTGCTTGGGAAGTACACTGGAACATGTGGCGTGGGGAACATCCTGGATGCAATAGATAGAAGGGTGGATAGTGTTGATAATGCCATGTTATTGGAACCGGTATCATTGGAAGAAGTAAAGGCGACCTTATTTCAGTTACACCCCAACAAGGCACCTAGGCCAGATGGATTCCCTGCTCGATTTTTCTGGAATTGTTGGGGCTTCTTAGGGTCAGACTTGTGGCAAATGATAGAAGATTTCAAGAAGACAGGGTGTTTCATCAGGGATATCAATAATACAGTTATAGCCCTCATTCCCAAAAAGACTGAATGTAGAACCTTTGGTGAGTATAGGCCTATCTCCCTCTGCAATACCATCTACAAGGTAATAGAAATTTTTTTTGCAAAAAGACTCAAAAATATTCTAGGTAAGATTATCGCCCTTGAGCAGACTGGCCTCGTTCCAGGAAGGGAAATATCAGACAGTATTCTTCTCATCAGTGACGCTGTGCACTCGCTAAAAGTTGACAAATCTGTGAGCATGATTATAAACCTGGATGTTTGCAAAGCATACATCAAAGTCTTATAGGATTTTCTAATTAAATTTATGCAGCGTATGGGCTTCAACAGTCACTGGTGTTTACTAATTAAACAATGTATATCCTCGGTGAGATTTTTTGTATTGATAAACAGCTCATTGCATGGATTCTTCGGGGTGACCAATGGTCTACGTCAAGGGGACCCTTTATCCCCTTCCTTATTTGTAGTAATGGCAGAAGCTCTAAGCTGCAGAATCAAAAGGCGTTGTCATCTGCAAGAATGGAGGGGCTCCAAATGTCAAGCAAATCACTCACACCCAATTTGCAGATGATACAACTTTGTTTGGTGAGGCTAGTTTGCTGGAGGAAAAATGTATTAAAGAAACATTGGACGAATACGAAACACAGTCTGGGAAAAAAATGAACAAAGAGAAATTGAGACAATACTTCTTTAACACAAAGGTCCATCGACAGAAGGTTATTTCCGTAGTTCTGGGATTCAAAGAAGACAAGCTTCCGGCCAGGTTTCTTGGAGTACAAATTTTCGAAGGAGCATGTAAATCAAAGCACTAGAACGAAGTTCTGAACAAATACAAAACTAAGGCACTATCATGGAAAAACAAATGGCTAACTTTAGCAGGCAGATTGACTATGACTAAATCAGTGCTCTCTGCAATCCCAATCTTTACACTTTCCTGCTATGAAGTCCCAAAGAAGATAGAAGCGAATCTAGAGAAGATTCTAAATTTTTTTTTATGGGAATGATCGAACAAAGTGAAGCGAATCCCACTCATTGGGTAGGAGACTACCTGCAAGCCGAAAACCGAAGGGGGAGCGGGTTTAAGAAGTATTGGAAGGCAAAACATTTCATTGGGCGCAAAGCTAGTATGGAAAATGTATAGACAACCAGAGAAGCTATGGTGCCGCATAGCGCAAAGCAAGTACCTCGACAACGATTCTCCTTCTAGGATTTTAACAGCAGACACAACAAGGGGTGGTTCAGTAATCTGGAAATTCATTAACAAGAGCCGCCCATTGATTACAAGACATATATCTTGGAGAATTGGAAATGACAAGCTGGCAAGGTTTTGGACTGATTCTTGGAACGGCTACAAGAGCTTGACTGAGCAATTCAATTTAGAATTGGAAGTAGTACAATTGGAGAGAGATGGGGGTATTGAAGTCGCCAAGTATTTTAACCCTGATGTATCTTCAGAAGGTAGAAAAGTGAAATGGATCAGTTTGTTGCACCTGCATCTAGATCAAATAAAACTGAAGGACATCATAGACGAACTAAACAATCGGGTTGTCTTGATATCCAGAGAAGAAGATTCTATTGTGTGGTGTGGGGAAAAATCTAGAGAATATTCTGCTAAGTTGGGATTTCAAATTCGGGTGGAAATTGGCGCAAGAATAGATTGGCTTGTGAAATTATGTTGGGACCAAGTTGTGCTACCCAAAGTTGGCACATTTCTTTGGGTAGTCTCTCACAAGAGGTGATTAACAATGGAACGTTTTAAAAGGATGGGAATTGCAGGCCCAACTCAGTGCGTAATGTGTGAACACAAGGAAGAGGATGTTGATCATTTATTCCTTTCTTGCCCCACTGCAATGGTTTGTTGGGATTGGCTTCAGAACTCGTTTTCAATACCAGGCCTGAGACAGGAGAATTTGCGTGAATTCCTTAACTCATGGAAGATGGGCAATAGAAATGGTTACTGGCACAACCTTTGGGTGTTGGCTCCCTCATTGGTTATATGGCACATATGGAAAGAAAGTAATAGGAGAATTTTTAGGGGCAAAGCTCTCGAAAATAACAGGTTAATTGAAAAACTGAAGGCTGCAATTATCAAAGTGGCAAATAATAGGACAAGATTGAAATCCCACTCGAAGTTCACAAAATGGGATGAAGAAATTCATAAAACATGGGACCGCTTAAAAATACCAAACAAAGGCACGCCCTTAACAGAAAAGGTTGATAGAAAATTAGTATGTTAGCAGGGGCCTGTGGATCTCCCTTGGAAATTGAATTTTGATGGGGCTACAAAAGGGAATCCCAGGGCTGCGGGGGCTAGGTGCATCATTAGAGACCGCATGGGTGAATGTGTCTAGGCTGCATCCAAAAATTTGGGAGAATATTCCAATAATGTTGCCGAGTTTGAAGCATTACTAATGGGAGTACAATTATGTATCAGTAAGAGAATTACGTCTATCGAAATAGAGGGAGACTCAATGATTTGCATCCAAGCAATAATAAATGGCCGATCTCCTAGCTGGAAGCTTGATGGCTGGGTTGGGAAAATCAAGGAACAAATAGGGAAATTGGAAAACTTTAAAATCGGACACGCCTTTAGAGAAGCAAATAAAGTTTCTGATTGTCTTGCGAATGCCAGGGTTGGGCAAGTGGATGAGATCATCATTGATTCCAAGGTGGAACATTGGAAGTACTTCAGGATTTGGTAGTTTATGACCAGAAGAGGTGGCAAAGGTCACCCGTAAAAGGGGATGGATTAAAAATCAAAATGCGCAGGACTGTCAATGGCTGGTGAATTCGCAACTTGGCACGTTTGCAGACTTGGTCATATCATACAGTGGATCTCTCTACTAGGTTTCCCGTATGGGTCAGACTAGTATTGGCAGCTTCTTGTCTCCTGCTAGTCACGCGTTGTTTCGGTTCGACTGTCATGGCTTCGAGTTTGTCGGCCTCGGTGGAATGGACCATTGAACCTTTCCACTGACTGCGGAATACAAGGTCTTTGTTCAGCTATATTTGGCCCAAGGTATGGGGTTTTGTGGTGTCAGTAAGAAACCAAAAAACATGGTTTTCCAATTTGGTATGGCTTGTGCTTGTGCTAAGGAGCCCTTAGCAAACCAATGCCTTTGTCTCTTCGTGCTCCAAAACATAGAAGTTCATGAAGCTAGTGTGGCATTTGCGTCGAAGGTATTAGGAACGAGTCTACATTGGTACGATGGCATATTTTATGAAACTATTTGTGGTGCTTTGGTTGATGTCCACGAATCAAAGGAGTGGGTTGTGGTGCGGCTTAACGAGATCGTTGTTGGCCTCAATGTATCTGTAATTTCCAACGCAACAATGGAGTTGAGAGCGAGCGGCTGGGTGAGCTTCCTAAGGGAATTATTTGATTCGAATTTGGCCCTAGAGGAGGGGATGGAGGATGTTGTGGCCGAGGTGACAAAAAACTTCATGTCGGATGCTTGGGAAGTCTTCCGAGCGGGTGTTAAAAACAACAACATGAACGCCTTTACCCGGTTTATGGACTCGGATCGGGCTTGGATTGGTGCTGATAGCCTAAGGCGTTTAACAGATCTGGGGAACCTTCTGGCCATTATAAACCACAGTCTGGGGTTTTAGGAGGATGCTTTTTGTCAGATACATTCCCTGCGTATCCTAGGGTCTAGTTTGTGGGTTGTCTCTATTCCCTAAACAGTATTGGTTGGCTGTGATGTTGTTCTAAAGTGGCATGTTGAATGGCCTACAGGCAGAATGTTTTTTGTTGGGATGTATTCGGGCGTTACCCCCAGATTTTGGTAACACTTATCTATAAAAAAAAAAAACAATTGCAAGTATGCAAGTATGAAGCAAGCCTAAATTCTGAAGGATGAAATCATGAAGTCAAGAGGTGTCCAAATGAGGTTGAAATTGCCTTTTTATAGAAAATTCAATTTTGGATGAATGGCCAGGATTGTCAGTTGAGAAATTCCCTAAGATCAAAGGTTGAAATTAAATGTGACAACCATCAATTAGGGTTAGGGCAACATTAGGGTAAAATTTGAAATGAAGGGTTGAGATTTCAATGGACACAAATGCATGTGACAAGAAGATATTGGGCATAGAAAAAAAGATTGTTGGAGAATCAAATAATAATTTAAAATTATTTGATTTAAGAGGCTAAGTTGACCTTTTGAATTAAAAATTAATTTAATTAAAAAGTAGTGGGGTCATGTGACATTGAATAATTATTTCAAATTATTTACTTGGTGGGAAAATAGAAAGTGGGTAATTTTAAATAAATGACTTTATTTAAAATTAGAAGAAAATCAAGGGGGACAACAATTAAATAAATCATAGGAATTTATTTAATTATGAGAAGACATAAGGAATTAATGACGTATTTAAATAAATAAATAAGTTTATTTATTTAAATAATCTAGAGGAAATAGTTAGGAATTAATTTAAATAAATTTAGAAATTTATTTGATTATAGAGGGACATAAGAAATTAGCAACGCATTTAAATAAAATGAATATAATTTATTTATTTAAATAGTTACGAGGAATAAAAGATGTGAATTAATTAAATAATTAAGAATTATTTAATTAATAGTTGAATTTGGACTATAAAACATAATTAAATATTTTAATTATGTTGAGAAGAAATATGGAGAAAATAAAGTTTGTAGGCCTAGGTCAATTTTATGTGTCTACAACCTCATTTGAATGTTTGAATTACTCATTTGTTTCCTTGAATCTTTCTTTAACTTTCTTGAGTTTCTCCCTCAACTTCTTGATGCACTCATCTGCTTCATTAATATTTTCTTTCAAATCTTTATTCTCACATTTTTCTTTATCCATATCATCAAGAGGAGATATGAGTTATCCTTCCATATCAACTTCACATTCTTCTTCAAAAAACCCTTCAGGGATGATCTCTTTTGGAGGAATAGGATACTTCCTTCTAGCCATGTTTTCAACCTCCAAGATCTACCTCAACGATTAAGCCAATTGAAGGAACCAAGCTCTAATACCAATTGTTGAACACCTTGAATACTAAGAGGGGGGTAAATCAGTATTCATTGAAATTCATTAACTTCATCAACTCAAACATGCATTCAATCATCTCATCAAACTTGCAGAAATGGAAAAGAATAATTAAAGCATGCATCACATCAATAAACACAAGAACACTAGATTTATGTGGAAAAAACTTGAAATGGAAAAATTGTGGTGAGGATTAGCTCACAATATATTATAACTAGTTACAATGGATTTATAGAATGGTGGACTCATTGTCCAAGGACTCACTGTCTAGAAAGAATGACTCATTGCTAGAGGCTCACTATCAAAGGCTCACTGCCAAAAATAGAAAGAGATAGAAGAAAGGGTGGCTCATTTCCAAGGATGAATTGCTAACAATGCATCTAAAACATGTTGAAGGAATAGTTCTAATTAAGCTCAGAAAACTAACTTTAGACACTTCATACATCACCACTATCACCTTTCACATTGCATACTACATCAAATCTCACACACACTCTTAATTACATCCAATAACTCTCTCTATATTCACATTCCTCATACACTTCACACACTAAATCAACCTTCTATATATACCACAAACATTCACAACATCAATTAGGTTAGCCTAAACATATAAAACATGCAACACAATAACCTGTCAACCCAAAAATTAATCACACACACCTTGCAAAAGGAACCAAAATGTGTACCAAACCAAAATAGGTTGGAATGACCTATAATCATTCCCATGAATCCGTTCTATACACAATTTAGCTCTACACAACCCCAAAACCCTTAGGCTGGCACCGCACAACAAAATCGATGAAGCAACAACTAAATGAACCAATTGTTCATTCACAACTCGACACGCGGACCACAAAATCACTTGACACTTGGAGTGCACACACATCTAGCACCTTCCAACACTTCCTCAAAAACACACAACATAATATTCATATACGGTGGAATGCAGAGCATTCCAACATGCACTTTGCTACTGCAATTTGCCATTACTAAGCCCGATACACTGTCATTGATATCTTCAATTGTGGAAGACATACAACCCTAAAAGTTTGGATTTAGACACATCCAACACATACCATGAACACCTCAAAATCACATGACAATATTCTGCATAAGGGAGCAATGTGGACCACAAAACTATTCCTTTGATCACTAAATATGCAAATTGGGACTTAATCAACTCTCTAAAACACTTGGTCTTCTCTAGATCATCACTTCTACATTTCTACAATGGGTTTACATAAATGACAACAAAAAATACCATCATGCTCATGTTTCCAACACTTTTGGTGTGGCATCACTTCATCAAGGATTTCATACCAAGGTAACATTGTCATTTATCATTTTATTTTAGCTAATTATTTTGTTGTTTGACCTCTGCTTGACCTAGGGAACATCCTCTTGATCATCATTATTTGTTATACGTGGAGGTAGAAATACCAAAACAAGGTTTGACTTAGGTAAGACCCTATACAATACAACATTCTCCCCTCTTTTCATTTGTACAAGACATATCTAGAAGTTTTATCAGGAGCCAATCATAGGAAACACAATGTAGATGTAACACAACATATGAGATTTACAGATTTTAAAAAAGATGTCATCTTTAGTCTAGGGAATCCACACCCCTATCCTTGAAATTTAGTATCAACTTTTAGTCATAGATTCCTCTCTATATGTCCCTTGTAGATCTGTAACTATTTTGTCAATTTTCATTTTCATTTTCATCTATGTGATAAAATACATTTTTAGATCTAGGAATTTATGTCAAATAGGCTTGTTAAAACACATATAAAACTTGTCATCTTTGCAACTCAAAAGGACTAAAACCTAGGAGATTACCTCTCCATTATGGCGTCAAGCCAATCATCAACCCTTGTTGGTTTGTATTCGAATGTGGAGTCAAAGTGTAAATAAGTTAATTTCCTAGTTAATCTAGTTGGGTCTAGGATCAGTTAATCTAGTTGGGTCTAGGATCACTTTTTCCATCTCTACATTTTGGTGAACTTGAAATATCCTACACTTGAAAATTTTCTAATTGTTATAGCATAAATTATGAAAATTGATTCAAAACCTAGGTTATTTGAAGATCTTCTTGTTTATTTGCATTTGTTTCATTTTCAAAATTAAGGATTTGTTCTCTTTGATCATAAAACATTAAGCAACTTGGTGAATTCAATTGAGATCAAATATTGTGAATTTAATTGCTTAATTTCATATTTGATTAGGGTTTAGGTCTAATTTCTTTCATTTAAAAATCCAATTCCAATATTAAGGTGCTTTATCTTGACATTTATGCATGCATATTTTAGTGAAAAACATTGAAAAGGTGAAAAATTGCATAGTTTTCATTTTAAAAGATAAAAAGTATTACTTTTTCTACATTTTTAGGAGAAATCAAATCAATTACAACATTTTAAATCCTAAAAATTATCATTTGGATATATTTTATTTCTTTAAAAAATATAAAAGTTTGTGCATGTGTGTTCTTCACATAGACAAATTAGGTTTTCTTGCATTTCCAACAATCTATTTGCTTTCAAATTTAACTTGTGCAATTAAAGACCCTTAGACACTATAATTGGTTTCCAAAATTTGAAATTAGTGAAATCTTACCTCTCTATTTTAGGGCACCCATGCCCCTATCCAATCAATTTGTCATTAAATTTTATATGGATAACCCTATTTATGAGCTCTATTCAAATCCAATTCTTGTTTCTAGTAGTTTATCCTAAAATTGTCAAAAAAAAATTTGCATTGCATATTTGAACCTAATTTACCTAATTCATTACATTACCCCTAAAAAAAGGACAATAACTATATGTTTTCTTTTCAAAAAATTGCTTTTGACATAGAAAAAAATGGCTTGTCTAAAAAATTGTGGTGTTGCCTCGAACCCCATTCCATACCATCAAAAGGGATATCGTCAAAATAGATATACAACGATCTTTGATCGACCAAGAGTTTTTTAACCCATGAGAATATATTGGTGCAAAAGAATAAAATCATAGATACATATATTAACATCACTTTACATAATCTTCATTCTTCAAATCTTGGCCAAAGAGGATGCAATCATTGATACTCATGTTTGTCCATCTTCCAATATCTCCCCTACTTGTGAGGATATATTAACACAAGAGGACAAAACTATTAGCCCATTATTAGAAGATTGTCAACTTTGAGTCAACTCAATTGAAATTGTAAGACCATAATTGATGATGTCTATCCTCCTTCTCATGTTCTTAAATGTCAAACTACACCTTCTCTCATTATAGGACCTCCTTCAAAACATTCTAAACCTCTTGGTCATATCATAAATATTTCAAAACAACTCACTCAAAACAATCATATATGCCAAAATATGTCACAACAACCAGATTATAATGCAGTTGCTCACACATATAACACTCTAAGTAACAAACAACCAAAGGAGATTCCAACCTTTATTCCATTTCCTTAGCCATATCTTCTCCCTACACCTCATCTTCCTTAACATAGTGGCAAAGAGTATGATCTTTTTGAAAAACATCATAATACTCCATCCAAAATCTCTCTTTGGGATTTAATTCAAAAATCACCTACATACCACAAGATGCTCCAAGAGGCTTTGTAGAAGATTGTTGTACCACAACCTGTTAAATTGAATGATGTAGCAACCTTTTTGGATGGTATGAATACAACAAACCTAGATATTTTTTTTCATTGAAATAAGTTACCTTCTCCTGAGATTCAAAAACAACATGAGGCTCTGATGGTATGGGTGATCATTAATAAAATTAGGGTTAGATTTACTCTTATTGACAATAGATCAGGTCTTAATCTTTATAGAATTTACCTTTTAGATAAGATGGGTGTGGATAAGAATCTCATAAAACTAGATAATATTTCTATTTGTAGCTTTGATAATGTTGGTAGGCAACTGTTGGGGACAATCACACTACCCATTAAGGTAGGATTTATGACTTTTCCTACTCTTATCCATGTCATGTCAGATACTCTCTCATACAATCTTCTTCTCGGTAGACCATGGATTCATGCCATGAAGGGAGTCCCATCTACTCTTCATCATGAGATGAAGTATGAATATAATAACAAAATACATATAGTTAAAGTGGATGTAAAAGTTATAATTTATAAGTTGAATCAAAACATAGCACTTCCAACTCTCTTAATACTTTGATTTCATCTTCAAAAGTGGAACCATTGCATTATAATGATAATGATACTATAATTGAAATATTTGACAATGATTGGAGTTCATTATATTTTACATCCACTTTCATTAGGGAGTATAAAATCTCACCATCAAAGCCTAAAGGGTTGGATATTGTTTCAACACAATCTTGTCATTCCTCTTATCAAACTATAAATAAGGGTCAAAATAATGCTTCATCTTCAAGTACATGTTATGGTGATGATTGAGGTTCATTAGATTTTACACCCTCCTTTGTAGGCGAAGGTAAATCTCACAATCTAAACTTAAGGAGTCTTGTGTTTCATTTGGTCAATCTTCTTCCACACCAAATCCAAAAATGTTGTCCCATGATGTTGATGGGGACCCTTTAGCTTTCATCCATCATGTGTTGGAAATGTCTAACCTTGACATTTCAACACCTAAAAAATGATTTGGATTCTTGTAAAAGAATCAATTCTTCTCATAATCATTTAGACAAGACTCCTCCATTTGAGTTGGAAAAATGTTATGGGATTGGATTTAAAATTCTTTCTAAAATTGGATACAATGAAAACATGGATAAACAAGTTAAGGATCATGTGAAGCATACACCATACCTTGAAAATAGAGGTTTAGGGTTTCAACCTTCTCCTTCATCAACAACTCATCCTCCATAATCTACTATATTTATAACTTCTTGTGGTAAGCAAGCAAACTTTTCTTCACAAGAGAAAGAATTGTCTCCTACTCCTTATCCTTTATTTGAGAAAGAGCATATTTTTTCAAGGCTTCTCAAAGCCCGCATGATTACTCTTCCTCCTTTAACACATGCAAGAAGTTTCATTAAAACCACTCTTTTTGCACATATCATCAAGTGCATGATCATTATACCAATGAATGCTAGGCATTAAGTAATAAAATACAACTTATTGATTGTAGTTATCTTCCATGTGTGGATGCACCTAATCATTCTAAATAATGATCTTTCTTCTATGGTGTTGCTCCTCACTATGTGGAATTTGTAGTTTTATATATTTTCTCATTTCCATTATGATAGTACAATCTTGTGTGCAACCATATTTATTTCTATAAAAAACAATATGATAGCCTCTTGCATGGTTGTATTTTCCTTTACACTTGGGGACATGGATAAATAGTTTTGGGAGGTGTGTATTCTTCTCAAGTATCCCCTCTTCTCCTTATTTTCCTTAAAATATCAACATAACAAGTATATTGACATTTTAAGAGGGGGTGTATCACCCTATCCATTTTCATTGATGTATTATGACTTTTGACCTATTAGAATACCCACTTTATGGTGATGTTATTTATAATGCACCCTAAGGTGTGTTTATCCATTCATCCATGATGATGTTAAACATTTATTCATTCTCTGTGACGTTAAACTTTTATGCACTCCCTGAAGTGTGAGTGAAAAAATAGTCCATGGGCTTAGCATAACTAAGCTTGTCGAACTATGAACTTGAACATTTCTACATGGCCACCTAGCATAACACAACTTGCTTGCTAGTGGAACCATGTGTTTCATGAGTAAATTAGCATAACATAACTTTCTAGCTTTGTGAAACAACATATTGCATGGACACCTGGCATAACATAGTTTGTTAGTCAGTAGATCTATGTAACACATAATTTTTGTAATTTAGATGTGTATGTTTGATGGATGATGCTTGGTAATTGAGATAACCTTACAGAATAAGGTCTCTTTACCTTGCTGATTCAAATCTTTATTTTTTCATGTACTAACATTTGTTTTTTTATGTTCCATGTGCATGTTATATTTTTTCTATGTATTATGTTTTCCTTAAGTATTTTTGTGTGTTTGCTTTGTGTATTTGGTGTGTTTTATCTATGTATTTCATGTGTTTTCTCTTTGTATTCCATGTGTTTTTTTGTGTATTCCTTGTATGCATCGTGTTTTATTTGTGTATGCTTGGTGTATTCTTTTATGCGTGCTTCATTAATTTCTCTATGTGTGATTGAATTTTGCCTCATCTTGCATGTTTTGACATTGTTGATTGATGGGATTCTAAATTAGGGGCTTGGGCACCCCTCAACTTAGTGTCATCCTATCTCTTCAACATTTTGATAAATAAATCTATCTTATCCTTACTTTAGTGTGAGCATGCTCTCACTATAGTGGGGGCTAAATGTAGCATTATGAATTGCCATCCCTGGCAATTTCACACTATGTTTATCTCCCCCCCATGTGTGATTGAACCTAATTATGCTCTTAAATTGCATGTTTTATGATCATATTTAGAAAATCAAAATTAAAATGGGAATTATTATTTAATATTTATTACTCACACAAAAACCCCAAAATAGGTTTGGACTAGGGCACTAGTGCCCCTATCCAACCTATTTTGGCCCAATTTAAAATATGTTATTTTCAACATTTTAACATTTAAAAATCTAATTTCATTTGTCAATGTTGGTAATTAATTTAGTGGGAATTAAAAAAATGCATGTATAAATACAAGTCTTTTTCACTATTTGAAATCCTAAGGTAAGAGCTAGCAATTTAGAAATTACAATTGAGCATCCTAAAAGTAGTCAAGGAAAATTCAAAGGTAAAATTAACAACATTATTACAATGCTTTCATCAATCAAGATCTTGCTTACAAGACATTAGAAAGAATATGAACAAGAAGCTATTATGATTAATCATGCCATTTTAATGAAGATGTATGAGTTATCCTCTACATACTATCTACAAAAATCTATTGTGTTTTGTGGACTAACCTATTACAGGTCTTCAAGTCATTCAAGCATTCATCAAGTAACTTTTGTGGTAACTTGTGATGTGGCATCACTTCACCAAGGATTTCATACCAAGGTAACATTGTCATTTATCATTTTATTTTAGTCAATTATTATTGTTGTTTGACCTCTACTCGACCTAAGGCATTTCCTCTTGATTTTCATTATTTGTTGTATGTGGAGGTAGAAATACCAATTCGGGTTTGACTTGGGCAAGCCCCTATACAACACAACCTTCCTCCCTCTTCTCAGGTGTACAAGACATATCTAGAAATTTCATATTAGCTAGTCACATGAAACAAAATGTAGATTGTAACACAACATCTGAGATTTGTAGATTCGAAAAAGATAATTCTCTAGTCTAGGGAACCCATGCCCCTATCCATGCAATTTAGGATCAAATTTCAGTCATAGGTTCCTCTTTGTATCTCCTTTGTAGATCTAGAACTATTCTATCAATTTTTGTTTTTGTTTGTGCAATAAAATAAATTTTTAGATCTAGGGCTTTATGTCAAATAGGCTTGTTAAAACACACATAAAAAATATCTTTACAACTCAAAAGGACCAAACCCTAGGATCTTGGCTTTCCATTGTGACAACAAGCCAATCATCAACCTGTTGGATCTCAGTTGTGTTTATGGTTTGTCCTTGATGACAAAATCCCTTTTAATGGTTTCCTTGTCAGAATGGTTCTCTTTGCATACCATAGGTATTTGTTGTTTCTCATTCAGGCTTACACATATCAGCATGAGTATGGCAGGGTCTCCCCGATCCACTTTGAAATGTCTGTGTTGCCTATTGGCAAGACATTTTTGATGTCATGTCGATTGAATTTATCATACAGGCTGTTGTCAGCAAGACTTCTTCTTTGTTTCGGCGACTGAAAGTGATCTCTATCGACATATGTTATTCCGTCGGTATGTGGTCTCAGCGATATTGGTATGTCACACCGATCAAAGATTAAATGGAAACACATCGGCAAGAGCTTAAGGCTTCGGTGAAGGGTCATAGCGAAAAGTGTTATGTCTCCCTGACTTATGTATGTGGAAGTCTATCGGCAAGTGTTTATACCATCGGTGTGAAGTCATAGTGATTGTAAAAAGTCACACCGACCGATGGTGGAAGGACATTTCGGTAAAAGCTTGGGTTTTCGGCGAGAGGTCTCGGCGAGTGACCTTCAGTCTTGCTGATGGAACATAAAAAGACTTTGTCGGCATAAGATTTGACTTGTCTCAGCAACTCACAAGATGGTGATCTTCGGTGAAACAAAATCTTATCTATATGAGGTCTCCCCGAGAGCGATTTGTCATGGCGACATAATTATTCACGTGGTCTTTCGGTATGACACAGGATGCTCTACGAGAGGTCACCCTAACTATACTGTGTCTTATCAAAGACGAATGATGATTTCATTTCGATGATAGATACTTTTTGTCTCAACGACCAGAAGAATGTTATATGGCTCTCGGCAAAACATTATGGAATCTACAAGAGGTCTCTTCGATATCATTTGGTCATAGCGATAGTGAATGAAACTAAAGGGCATCTCGGTGAGTAGTTTCCTTATGTCTCAGTGAATGAATAATACTCTAAGGAAGCCCATCGATGAGACATGATGTATTCGTTATGTCTTCTCCCCGACTCTGATGTGTCACAGCGAAAGCAAATTGAACCAAGGGGACGAATAATGATTGAATTAGGGTTGAACGTTTGGCATTAAAGTTTCCTTCGGCATACCATCACATCGATTGAAAAGAAAGTTACTTAGGGAAAAATTTGTGATTATTCTTTTTGACTGGGTATGGAACCCTAGCCTGGCCGCCATCATGAGAGAGTTTCAGAAACTGTTCTTTACTATTGTTGCTGGCTGTAATGACATTGTCAGGATGAAATTCGTTTTTGGCTCAGAAATGAATGGTATGGCTGCTATGTTTGATGCGCCTCTCTGGCTGGAAGCTCGACAGTGGTTGATGGAGCCATGGGAGTTGCAGATTTGTCTAGTATTCTTATTTATGTGTTTCATGTTGCACATACTAGTTTATAATCACCATTTTCTTTAACTGCTCTCTGCATCTTAGTCAATAAGATGCCCTGACTAAGTATTGTCATTATTGCATTAGAGGTTATGATTTTCTATGGTGGACAGTTGTGCTTTTTATGCTGTAAAATGAACTCATACATTTTATTTTTGTTGAGAACGGCTCTTAGCTGGGTTGGTTGTTCTATCGTTACTCTTGAAGACAGTTACCTATCTGGCAGATGTATAAATAGAAGCAGAAAACTCTTTTCTGTTGCTGCTGGTGTGATTCTGAGATTATCATTCCTTGGCTATATGAAAATGTATTGAAATACTCTGTGTTAAAATCAAAAAAATTGTAGAGATATGTTGTAAAATTTCTTCTCTATGTAATATTTTAGGGATTCAATTTTTGAATCTTTAAGGTATTCTGTAGACGAGAAAATAGAGAGTTATGAGCTTAACTGATAACAGAGAGATCCTTTGAGACATGATTATTGTTTAGTAATATAATTTGAGGGGTTGGTACTCCTTGAGATAGATATCTCTAAACGAGGGGTTGGTGCTCCTTGAGTGGGTGCTCAAAAATCAGCCTATAAGGCATTGTGAACAGTTGATTAAAAGATTAAGCCTGGAAGGCATTTCGGGAGTGGTTTTTATACCCCAGGAGGGTTTTCCACTCAAAATTTTTTTGTCTCTTTGTTCTTCTGTGTTCTCACAGCTTTACTGTGTTGTTGTTTTTCTAGTTCACTGTTGGGACTATTACTTTTCTCAATTCTGTTTATGAATGATTACATTCAACTCATGAATGCATTAATCAAAGTAATATTGAGATCAAATCTGAGCTATGTTTTTGAATTTTTGAAAATTGGTCAAATCTGTTAAGTCACTGATTCATCCCCCCCTCTCAGTGTCATTTTAACTCCAACACAACCCTAGTTGGATTTTATTTGAATGTGAAGTCAAAGTGAAAAGAGGTTAATCCTAGTTAATCTAGTTGGATCTAGGATCACTTTTCCCATCTCTACATTTTGGTGAACATGACATATCCAACACTTGCAATTTTTTTATTTTTATAACATAAATCCTAAAAATTGATTCAAAACCTAGGTTATTTGGATATCTTGTTGTTGATTTGTATTTGTTTCATTTTCAAAATTAAGGATTTCCTCTCTTTGATCATAAAACATTAAGAAACTTGGTGAATTCAATTGAGATCAAAATTGAAAAATATTGTGAATCTAATTACATAATTTCAGATTTGATTAGGGCTTAGGTCTTAGTTCTTTCATTAAGAAATCCAATTTCAATATTAGGGTGCTTTAGTTTGACATTTATGCATGCATATTTTAATGAAAACATTGAAAAAGTGAAGAATTGCATAAATTTTTCATTTCAAAATATGAAAAAGTATTTCTTATTCTACATTTTTAGGAGAAATCCAACCAATTACAACATTTTAAATCTTAAAAATGAACATTTGAATATATTGTATTGCTTTTAAAAGATAAAATTTTGTGTGTGTGTGTTCTTCACATAGGTAAATTAGGTTTTCTTGCTTTTCCAACAATTTGTTTGCTTTCAAACCTAAACCTATAAAAATTTGTATGGATTGAATGTAAACTCAATATACTATGGAGAAAGTTAGGTTTGGTGTTTTTGGCCTCCACACCTCAATTGTACAACATCCATCTAGAATCTAGGTAGGAGTCAGTACCATCTTTGTAGTGTTGGTGTCATTATTCTATGGTTTACAATATTTTATATTAGGAAAACAAAAAATATATAGTCCTCTATAGTTTTTGTTTGATTTTTCTTTAAAAATTATTTTTATGGGGTTCACAAACCTTGTACAATCATGTAGATCCACTATAGCATAGATTGCAACACTATCAGGGCTTGTCAGTCCATGTGTCCTAGCCCCCAACACTTTAAGTGCTAGGTTTGAGGCACTTGTCTTAAGCGTTAAGCCTTAAGCACCCAATGCTAAACAAGTGCTCAAACCCTTCTAGGCCACACCACTAGTGACTAACCTAAGCTTCACTCACCCTCCATTCTGCCAAATCTTGCCTCTAACATTGATCAACCTAGCCCTTGGTCACATGGGCAACCAACTCCTAGGCGAGGGGGGCTTTTTTTTCTATTTTTGGCAACTTTAGGAAAATTGAGGAAATCATCATATCTTTTGATCTAGGAGACAACTTTTGGTGAATGAGATATTGACAAAAATATGGCTTTATGCACTTTCTAGTGTTGCGTGTATTTTTCTCAAAATTTGTTGTTGGTGCATTTAATAGCATATTGAAGTCAGATGCACCTTTTCAGTTCCCAAGCTCATAACTTTTTTCCAATTCCTTCATTTTTCATAATTCTTGCAACATTCAAAATGTTGTTTAGATCTCTTCACAACTATCCATGTATTTTTTCTATATTTTTCACTAGGTATATTTTATTCATATTTTTGTGTTTTTACACCTTGGTTGATTACATGGATGTTTTGACACCTTGAAACCTTTTGTTTGAGTGAGATGGCCTCATTTGGGTTGATTTATATGTATTTACAACATTTTATCTTTCTAAGCATTATAAACATTGTGATTTCTCATTTGTAGAGATGTTGAGTTAAAGTGCCACTCTTGTACATGCTTTTGGAGATTTTACACATCATGTTGTGCCATATTTTGTACTTTCACTATCTTACAAAGTTCCATGGGGGGTTGTGTAGTGCCTTATTTTTTTCATCACACCTTTTTCAAGTGAGTGTCCCTCCACAACAATAATGAATCCAAGTGATTCTTGCCTCATGTGTGTGTTCCTTGGTTTTCACACTATTTTTTAGTTGTAGGTACTTTCTTGTGCACATTCAAAAGTTATTTATTCTCCTCCATACACTACATGGTGACACATTTTCAATGGACCTGTCATGCCTCTCCCTTTTCAGCATTATGGGGTGTAATATATTGTTTATGCTAATGCTTCTTTGGTGTCACTTTGGGGTGAGCTATGTATCTAGTACATATTTATATGTTCCAGGTAGATGCAACAACTAGTTAGCCATGCATTTTGGTGAGATGGAGAATTTACAATATAGACACTCTTGCATTCTTATTTTGTGGAGGAAAACTTCCATCCTCAACTATTCAATGTTATTTAGACTATTGGCACATGTATTTCTAACTTGTAATTTACTCTTACATTGATTTAATAGTGTCATTGGGGTCACTCATGCACATTCTTGTACCATCTATATCTTTGATTGTCATATATTTTATCTTTATTTTCTATTTGATCATTATTTGATTAGTATTATTATGGGCACTCATGTAGATTGTAGTCTTCTTGATCTTGATCATCATCCATATTTCAAAGAAGAGTCTTCATTTTTAGCACTATTGGGTGAATATTTTATAATCCCTTTACAAATTACAAAATTTAGATTTCAGCCACAACTATGATGAAATATAAATCTCTCCTCTCACAAAGGGGAGGCTCCCTTCTTATTGCTCAACAAAATCAACTAGAAACTAAACTAAGATATGTACAATATGATTATCCATGGGGTGTCTCCATTAGCATATTCTATTTTTTCAGAATAAGGGAAACAAATTATAATGATATCCTTAAATAAAACTAGTTGGAGCAATAATAGCCGATACCCACAAGTACCAGTGAACGATAGTAACTTAGAAAGTCCATGGAAGCACAAAGTCTTCAGCCACTTTCCCACGATGGTTCTGAAAGTAATAGTAAGATCACACAAGAAAGAGAAACACCTTAAAGCTCAAAGACTTCAAGCTATTCCTAAAATGATTCCAAGAGTAACCAGATGAGTATAGTTAAAAATTGTAGCTCAAAGACTACAAGTTCTTAACATGATTCATACACAAGAATATAACTAAAAATTGTAGCTCAAAGACTACACATTCTCAACCAAATTCACAAAATCTCCAAATTGCAATGTGATAGCACAAAATCTATCAGTACTATATCTGAATTCCCTTTCAATAAAGAAATAACATGCCACTTACGAATCAACTTCAAGATAATATGACAAGAATGACATAAGAACACTCTCACATATAACAAATGTGCTCCAAAGCAAAGGTTGGAGGCAATCTACTTCTTTTATTGATAAATTTTGAATTTGCACATTCAACTCAAAGATTGCAATTATGATCTTCAAAATGGAAGCATCTAGTTTCAAAAGATAAAAAGGTCCATTACAAAAAAAACTCCCTCATATATATATAGGAGAGTTGAGAGCTAATCTAGGAAAGCAATAACTAATTTGACTTAGTCAACAAGAGAGTTCAATTTGATTTAGGACTTCTTTGTTTTTACATGTAATTACATTTTAGAAAAGGACATGTAAAATGTTGAAGACTAATTACATAAAGCATGAAAAATACTGAAAAGTAAACTAAGGAAAACCAAGGCATGTTCAACTTTCTCTACCATCTTTCTCCAAGAAGTCTTCATATTTCTTCAGGATTGCTTAAAATTCTTTATCATTTGGACCTATGGTATGTCTGGAGATGACAAGAACTCATGTGATTGAGCCCTTGATGGTGTTGCATGCTTTATAGTGCCTTTCAAGAACAACTTTTAAATTATCCAGAGTAAGCAGAATATCCATCATTTTTTCCACTGAAGCTACTGAGAAAGCTTTGTCTTCAAATTCCTTTTGAACCATGGATGTATATTCCTGGAAAACTGAATTGGTGGGAAGAACTTTCTATTTGTATTTCATGACTTTCTTGCTTGGTGATGGATTAGTCATTTGTGGAACAATAAGAAATCAATCAAAATCACTCAAGAATCCAAACACAAAAGATCAGAATGGCATGCATGAGTAGTTGCAAAAATTTCATATTTTCCAGTGTTAGAGAAAAAATGGGGTTTTATGCACTAGTGGGGAAATTTTGAGCAACTGCATATGCTTTGGAAATTCAGATGCAAAGGTGGTGAAAAACTAAGCGAGCTTGCATGGGGTATTACACTTCAGATGTAATGGCTCAATTTTTTTGAGATACTACAAGTTAGATGTAAAGGTGGAGAAATTTTGAGCTATTACATGGGGTATTTCACTTTAGATGTAGAGGTGTTGAATTTTTGAGTTACTGCATGAGGGAAGGAACTTGGATGCAAGGGCGGTAAATTTTTGAGCTACTGCATGTGACTTAGTGGTTTGATATGCAAAGGTGGAGAAAAACCCTGACACTGCATGAAAGTATGCAAAGATGGAGAAAAAACCCGACATTGCATGAAAATATGCAAAGGTGGAGAAAAACCCCAACATTGCATGAAAATATGCAAAGGTGGAGAAAATCCCCGACATTGCATGAAAATATGCAAAGGTGGAGAAAAACCTAGACATTGCATGGACATATGCAAAGGTGGAGAAAGATCTCGACACTGCATGAAAATGTGCAAAGGTGCAGAAAAACCCCGACATTGCATGAAATATGCAAAGGTGGAGAAAAACCCTGACATTGCATGTGCAAGAAAATGGCTAAGGCACTAGATAGATGACCAAAAATATGCAGGTGTATTAAAATTCAGTGCTCCTACATGTTAAAGAAAATGACTAAGGCACAAGATAGTTAACATAAAATATGCAGGGGTGTTAAAATTCAACACTCCTGCATGTTTATTTTTTGTACCAAGTATGGAAGGGCGCTGAATTTCAACACTCCTACATATGCAAGAAAATGAATAACTCTAAAAATGACCTTTCACAACTTTTTCCTTTTTGCAAATTTCTAAAAAATGTAAGAGGTTAATGCTCGAAATGATGTCTTGAGGCTAGGGATCGCGCATGAGGGCAAGTATGATTTTCCTCATTTTGCATGCTTAGAGTATGTGGACTATGAAATAGACAAGTTTCGTAGGGGTTATCCCACAAATTGAGCTCAACTGAATTCAAGGATAACAAGCATTATAGTAGTCATCTTTTGATAGTTGTTCGTAGTTTTTTCATGCTTTAGTAATGTTCTTCACATTCCTATTCCTTTTGGGACATTATTTTAGAGGATTCTTAGTCCTTCACCTTATATTTCTCTCATTTGGAGAGGATTTTTCTCCCACAAGGTTTTTCTCCTTTTGTCCATTTATGAGAGATTATTTATACATGAGCACATCATCTATTTATATTGTATTTTTTATTGGTGGAATAACATCTTTTGTTGTTGCTTCTCTCTTGTGTGTGTGGAAGGTTACTTGGTGTTATAGATTGAAGATCTTGGTTGCTCACTTCAACATAATTTTGATAGGGACTGAGGCTTCAAAGCCCATGATAATGAATGACAAGGGGGATTACAATCCCTAAAATCTTGAAACACCTAACAACAAGGCATAACATTTTTTTTATATAATTTCAAATAAAAAATTACATGCACTAAGTTTGACTATAGTTCATGTTCATTCCATAATTAATCAATATTTAAAAAAAGGCCAACAAGTCCTAGCTAGGAAATAAATTCAAAACCAAATCAAATTGAAAAAATAAATTAGAAAGCCCTACCTAAGGTGCATATTCAAAACATAAAACCGACTTAATAAACCCTAGTTAGATAAAATGAAGCACAACTAGGGTTTGTAATTGAAAGAAAATTATTATCAATTGTAAACCAAGAGAATGAACAAACACCAATATAGTGAAACAATTAACCATTCAAAAAAAACCAAGCAAGAATAAACCCTACCTAAAGAAAATGGGACCCAAAGATGTCCAAAATGCCAAAAGAAAACTATGCCAAGTTCAAACTACCCACCACCAACAAATTGCACTAACATAGTAAAAACTTAATCCAAATTTAACATCAATAAAGTGTAATTCTTAGTTGAAGGAGGAAACTTAAAAACATTAGAGCTCTAGAAGTTCAATTCACAAAGTAAATTAAATTAATGTAAAGCCATTGAGACTTTTAAACTAATTTGCATGTGTGAAATGCCATAAATGTAAAGTCAAGGAGGTAAGTCAACCTTCAAAGGAAAAGCATGCCAAATGCTAGTGATTGGGGTTTTGGCATGCCTCTTGAAATCACGACTTTTAGTAGATGGGCAAGTGAAACTTTGAATACTTGTGAAAAACACTACCTTAGGACATCATGGGCTCACATATTGTGATAAAACAAAAACAAGTAAAATCATGAAACTCTAATAGCTCAAAAGGAAAACCTAGTGTTGTGGGGATCATTCTACTGGAATTTTGATAAGGAAAAGTCTAAAACCCCAAAAGGTGAAAAATCACACAAAGTAAAAAGAAAAGACTTATAAATTCAAGACAAAGATGAACCAACAAAAACCCCAAAAATGAGAACTCTTCTTGACTCAAAAGAAGTCTTTTGAAGTACCAAAATTTAGGGTCATCCCCTAAGGAAAATCAAAACCAAATAAATAAAAAAGGAAAACCAAGCAAGCAAAAGAGGGGGTCCCTATTTTCTAAGGCAAAGGAGGTGTGTGTGTAATGCACAACACTTACATTGTGGGTAATATGCCTTCCCCCATGTTACCTTGATACTACATTCATAGATTTATGATACCACTAGAGAACTATCACCTTACCTTGATTATTGTGCCCTCATGCTCTTAGATGTCACATTGGGGCATATGCTCATCCTAGAGTTCTATGTACCTACACAGGTGTTCTTGGACATTGAGGGCCACATCACCATTTTTATTTTCCCATGCTAGGGACATCCTTATACTTTGAGATTCATATCCAATCTACATGATCTCCATGCCTTATAATTCTAGATAGATTACTTGCTCATTATACAATATATTTATTATAATTATTACTCTACATGAGTTACACACTTACATGCTCAACTTACATTTACATTTCACAGACTATTTCCTCCTCTCATTCCAAATTTATGAGACATATATTGTCACCAAAATTCTTATGATTAAGCTTTCAAGTAATAAAAAATGCTACATAGAGATTTGCCATCATGTCTATATGGACCTTTACTACATAGGGTGGTAGACTATGATATGCTACAAGGCAACATGCCATACTAACTGTTCTATAGAAATAACTTTCTAACCCTATTCCTTTTTATTTCCATACTTTCTAATTTCCTAGGTAGTTAAGTAAGCTTGTATTTTGTAAATATTTCATTTCTGAGACATAAGACAATGAACACATGAATATATCTAAAGGGGCCATCAATTTATATGGTCTTGATATCCTTTTTATGTCTAAGACTTTCCTTTTGTGCATATTTGTGACTACTTAACTAATTTGAGATGCATGATAGTTTAAGGATTCACATGCACCTCAAAGTGGGGCTAAAATGTAATAGAGAAATTTGAATACCCGTGTTATTATTGAACTCATTTTGGGAGAATGCCTTAATACAATTACATATTGATAAATGGTGCAGTCTTGTGTGAAGTTGAGCTTGTTCCCCAATCCTTCTCTTACCCCCATTTACACACATTTCCACATATTTGACCATATCCATGAATACTCCTATACATTTCACATTTGTTGCATCCTCCATGTTTGAAAATTCATTCCCCATCTTAATACTATCGTTCCCTTATCTCAAGTCAAATTATAGGCCTAAGATTGATCCTACACTCATTGATTTGACCTCTAATTTCTAAATTTTAAATTCAAATCTTGGTCGACTCTCACTCAGTTCTTTCTTTCTATGAGTCAACTTGGTACATGTTTGGTGTGACTCATTGCTATGTGTTTTTTTGAAGGCATTCCATGCATATTCATTTATCAATCAAGGACATCAAGCATTCATTAATCAATTGTTCATATACAAAGAACATTTATTACAAGAACGCTTTGATTACTGCACTAAAAGGATCAACATTTACTCTTGAATCATCATTTACAACATTTGCATGCTTGCTTGCTGCTCATTGATCTTTATCACAACCATAAAGTTAGTGCCTCCAGGGGGTTGAACTAGAACATGTTCCCTAGTGATCTAACAACCTTATGATATTTTTTAATACAACCAATCCTTGATGACCAAAAATAAGTAGATATCAAAAGTGTGCAATTAATAAGATTACATTTATGGACCACATAATAGATCCACACCTATATAAACAATCTAAAATTGTGAATTCAACCTAAAAATGATCATAACTTTACATAAAATATGAGACAAAAATTAGATTGAGATTATTTATTTATATGTACTAGAACACCATATTTTAATACCTATATCATAAAATCTTCAATATCAATCTTATAACTAAATATCATTATCCTTTGTATATAATTTTCTAACACCATTAATTTTTTTATTTTTTAATATTGTGGATGCTTGAACTCGGGACCTTTTAGATCCCTACAACAATGACCTTGCCGTTACATTGAGCGCTGACCAACAACACCATTAAATTTGATTTATCTAATACTCCAACTTAGCATTTTTTTTTGAGAGGTTGAATTGTGCATTTTATTTGATCAGCCTATATTTCTTAGGAAAAGGTTTTATTTCCCTTGCACATATGCTTTTCGAATTAAACCTTATCCTTTTGCACCTAGCGCTAGTTACGTGGTATGGTTAACTCTGCATCACTCTGAACTATATGGTTTTGTCCATTGTCTATCACCAGAAGAGATTTGAGCGCGGGGCGAACTGTGAAGGCACCTCCAAACAAAAATGTTGGCCATGGCGAGCCCCTGTTCGACTGCGTCCACGCCCTGCACTCGAAGATTAAATTCATCTCTTTCAATTTCGAAGCCGTCCACATGTTCTTTATCTCACATTTCCCCGAAATCCAATTTTTTCGCGAGAAGAGAAATTCATGTCACGCGAAATAGGATAGCAACAAAAGCATCCCCAAGCAGTATAAAAACAACGCAAGCAGCCACAGAAGTTTACATCCCTGAAAAGTACCGCAAGATACTTGAAGAAATTGAAAAGCTTGGCCCTGTAGGTTGAATTAGATTTCCCCTTTCAAATTTCTATAATTCGTCGCTTTTGCCTGTTTATTTTACAAAATTGTTTGTGCATGTTAATGGTCTTCTAAGAATGAATGGAAAATGTTCTTTGCTATTTCATTTGTGGTTAATGCACACAATACAAACCCCAGTTCTTGTCGAAGCTTTAAATGGCTTTCACTTCTTCTCATATTTCTGCTATCTGAGCAAAATAAATATTGTTAGGTGAGCTAATGGGATAAATGGATTTTCTTTTAAGGATAGACAGATGGATAAATTAGTTGCTGACTTTCTTGAAGAAAAGCACTCTTTATTCGAATTTAATAAACTAAAAAATAAAAAGTTTTATCAGATTACCGATCTCCAATGGATGCAGAATGCCAGATTATTTCTTTTGGCTACCTACATAATTGTACATTGTTTTTCTGTGTAGGTTATCTCACAGAAAACTTGGTATCCAAAGGCAGCTGATCATGAAAATCTCAAAAAAACGTGGTATATTGTTGATGCCACTGACAAAGTCCTTGGAAGGCTAGCTTCAACCATAGCTATACATATTCGAGGAAAGAATCTACCAACCTATACTCCAAGTGTAGACATGGGAGCATATGTTGTCGTGGTATGTGTCACCATGTGTGCCTTTCACTGCCAATGTTTACACCATAAATACTTTTATTAAATAATAACTAGATATATAAGAGGTACCTTGGATGTAAATGTTGCAGCATTCTTTTTCACCATTAAGTTACATTGCTTAGTCTCTTACTTTTTTTGAATTTTACAGGCAGCTAGTTTGCTCAAAGAATCAAAGCACTTTCTTGCTTATAATTACGATCATGGTTCTTTTCTTGTTATAGTATTTCATTGGGTAAAAGAAGAGATATAGCACTTGAAACTTTATTATGGGGCCTGTAATTGGACCTCCCTCACTTACATGACCGCTGGAGTTTAGGCCATCTAAATTCGGGAAGCTTAAGTCCAACTTTAGCTCGACATGAACTGTGATTTATTATCCGATTTTGGGGTTGATGTTATGGGGCTCAAAACTTCAATTCTCCAAGCGTCATACCATTCTTAACTTCTTTTTGAGAGATTTACCCACTAGGTTTGAACCTAGGTTGTTGTAATAAGCACCCAACTTATTAGGGTCATGGAATGATTCATTTGTTGGAGATAAAGTGAAGAGTAATAAAACATCTTCATTTTGTAAAAATCACTTTAACAAGAATAATAACTGATGTAAAAGGCTTGCCTCTGTTTTTTTTTTTTGAATTAAATATTTTTCTGTTTTTTTGGTTTCTTCTTGTTTCTAGTAGCAGTATCAATGATCTAATATATTGAAGGGTTCCAGTATTCAGAGTTTTTTTTGTTATTGTACTTCCTTTTCTTTTTCTATTGTGTATCAGTATATCTGTGTGCAAATATGAAATAAGTTTTTAAATTTTTTTAGATCTTCTTACATCCTCATGATCACTTAACTCGATCTGCAATGTTGATGCAAAATTCTATACACATTTTTTCTAGAAGCTTCTACGTAATTTCATATACTGTGGAAACTGTATGTTTCTAACAGTATATTTTCTATGAGTTTGTTGTGAACTGTTTTTACAAAAGAAAGAATATCTCCATTTTGATATTCTTAAATATTTTAAAGTTATGTATTTTTTTAAAAAAATTGGTCGATGAAGGTTAATGTCTCCTTCGCCTACGGGACACAAATGGAGGCTTGGTCCTCGAGCATGCATAGTGTGCACTTTACTTTGACTGCATTAAGTCTTCAGGAGCATGCGCAGTGGTTTCTGGTGGAATCGAACGTGGGTCTTCATTGTGGCAATGCTCCATCTTTACCACCCAGTCATGCCCGATAGACTTAAAATCATGTAAATATTATGTTAAAGAGTATTTTGGAATAACATCCTGGTTTTGTGAAATGGAGAATAAATGCATGCAAGGCTCTCGTCTGTTATAACATGCACTTTTTTATGTTGTAAATGGCATTATATTTTAGCTTATTCATTTTAAACTGAAGATGTCATGTGAAAAGGATCGGGTCTGATTATTTATGAATATGTAGGTTAGGTTGGTTTGGGATTACTAAGAGAGCCTTGATATGACAATGGAATAAATTGAGTAAATGGTGAGAGGGGAAATCTACATTAGCAAATGAGCTCACTCAAATACATTTAATAAGGGTAATATTTGGAAAGGGAACCCCATATTTTTTCTAGGCATAATCCAATATTAGTGTCACATTTGCTTCTACTACGGTCAGTTGGATTTGGTAGTGTGCATTAACTTTTCCATTTACTTTGGTCAACTTGGCTTTTCCCATATATCTACCAACTTGAGGTTAAGATGGGCCGTTGTTTGGCTATTGACTGTTGGAAGATTATAAATTATTTGATGCAGATTCTGTGGGGAGTTCTATGATAATTGACAATCTACAGTCATGGAAACCATTTAGCTGGAGATGAAGGCAAGGAAACTTGTTGTAGTGGTTTGAGAGTATGCTTCCCTCTTTGTTTGGTTGCTATCAGTAAGGAAGCCTTGGTTGGATAAGTTTCAGAAAGGTAAACTGCTTCTGTAGCAGAAATGTTCTTATTCAGGCATTCTTGAGCACAATGCTCCCTCATTGGCACTTCTGTGACATTAATATGGTTTAAGGCAGTGGGCTAATGTTAAATCTTGTGACTTGGTAATTGAGTACTGCAAACTAGAGTCACTAATAACTACTGGATGCTTGTGTTTGGGATATAAATGGATTCCTCAACATTCTGTTTAGAAATATATCTTGTGGTCAAGAACCCATTCAGTTTCTTGCAAATCTATTAATATTTTATTGATATCTCTAATGGAAATAAACTCTTCCGAATCATATTAGCTTGGTTGTGGTATATGATGCTCATTAGAATGGCACTTTGCAATTGCAAATGAATAATTACATTGAGAGCTTGATATTCTCAGTATCAAATTTTATGGAAAGATTTGCCTTCTTGTAGGTGAGGGAAGTTGGGCCATTACATAGTGGTATATGAGCGTGGTTTTTGGCTACACACCTTCAGGATGAATTTTGTTGGCATGTTCTATGTCTATGCTTGGTGGCATTTTTGGGCATATCCTGCGTTATAAATTTCTAGCCAATATTCTGCGACAAGAGCTCAAAATCTTAAGCTGATTCATTTTGACCTCCATATGAGACATTATAGTGTAAAATGATTCAAGAAAAGAATTTCTCTGTATGCACTGCTTGAAATTTTCTAGGTGTTTATGACCACTGTAGCAATCTCTTTTGGGTTTAGGATGTTGAGTTTCTGGATAGGATTTCATAGCAAGAATTTTACTATGTTGTGGTGGACATTTTTGTGCCTATGTTTGTGGTCATTTTTGGAGTCAGAGAATTATATGGAGGTTTGAGAAATTGATGTTCCTAACTACCTTAACAAAAGACACTTTATGACTGTAGAATTTTATCATTTTGGAGTTTTAGTTTTCGAGATTTCGAGGTTTTAGTAGTTGATGCTCTTGCAAAAAGAGTTCCTAAAACCCCTGTAACTTGAATTACAAATGCATTGAATTTGGAATGTGTGTTTACTTCAAACATCAGCATTGATGTTTTTGTTCAATATTCAACACTGGATGAATTTTTGCTAATTGCTGTTGATTGAATTTGTGATAATTTATGAAGTTATGGATGATGAGCCCTGAAGATCATTAATGAATTGCTTATTGCTATCAAGGCAATAATTCCCTTTTCTCCATTGGAATAAGGATGAAAGTGTTAGAGGGCCAGCGTCCAGAAAAAGCCCCCTTTTTGACGAGGGAGGCTCTGCGACCCCCCCCACGCGTCCCCCCAGCCTTGTCCCCGAAGTCCCCCCTCCCCCCGAAGTCCCCACGGGAGCTCAGGGAAACTTCTGGGAGACTCCAGGGAAACTTCTGGGAGACTTCCAGAAGTCCCCTGCACCCAAGGAAACTCCAAGGAAACTTCTGGGAGACTCAAGGGAAACTTTTGGGAGACTCCAAGAAAATCTGGGAGACTCGAAGGAAACTTCTAGGAGACTTCCAAAGGCATGAGGCCATTAGCCTAGAGCCATTTACTATTAGCATTTACTATTTTGTACTCTATTTTTGAAGTTTTGAAGTTTGAACATTGATGATACAGGGATAGTTGATTGTAATTATGATTCATGAATCATGATTATGAAACTCAAATTATGAAACATCTAGTTCTTGTTGCATTTTCCAATGTCTATATTTTCATTTTGATTTTCAATGTTCATGGTTCACTAGTTCAATGAAATGATATATCATTGCAATGTGTTATTGTGTTTAAACTTTAAACTTTTAAGTTTTAAGTTTTGTTTTTATGTGTTAACTTTACTTATTCCTTAGGCTTCTACAGTTATATAATTATATTGTTATACATCTTTTTATAACTAATTTTTCAAGTACCATATGTATTTCAGCGCCGCCCCTACCACCCCCTCCTGCCCCTCCCCCCACCGCTGCCAGCCCCAAACTTAGGCCCCTGTCTCCCATCCTGACCGCCCCGCCTCTGCGTCCCCGTCCTCCTAAACTCGTGCGTAACACTGATAAGGACACTCCTGCTTCCCCCACTCAGAGTGCTGATACTGTCACAAACCCCCATGATATCAATGTTCATTTATATCATTCTGGCAAACTGGCAAACATCAATGACAGCTTGTAAGGACTCTCCAAGGCTCTAGAGGCGAAATGTGAGGAATAAGCAGCTCAATGAAGATGCATTAACTTGTTTGTAACTAATTTGCAACACTTTAAGGGACAACAAGATGGCAATTCAAAATTGGTTAAATAAACAAGTGGACTGCTAACAGCTTCTGCAAAAGAGTTACCAAAATCCCCTTAAATGTGTTGAAGCTATTGAGTAACTCCTGACCAATGATAAAGCTAGAATGGAGCTTTCTAAAGTGATTCAGCACAAGAAGCTACAGGTTGCTGCTAAACTAGTCATCACTGCAATGAATCTCATTTTGCCTAACTACCGTCTGCCTTCAGAGAAGTGGAACATCAATCCCAGGGCTCAAATTGAAGAGGCTTCTGGTTGAAACAGGAGCCTTGCCCGGCATGATGGAAGATACTCCAGTGCTCAAAACCTCAAATGGCAAAGCAGCAATGGTCTCATGTCCACCTGGAAACTAAAAATATGTAGCCCGTTGCTTCTATATTTATAATATGTATGAAAAATGATAAAATCAGTACTCTTAAGTCTGTGAAGAGTTTTTCTCCATTGTCTTGGCTGTGCTCTTTAGTTTCTAGTCGCCCTGTTATGGGCTTCTTGTTATCTATCCAGGAATTTTGCTTCTCTGCTCAAGTAATATAATTTATGTTTTATCAAAAAAAAAATTATTGAATTGGTTGGCAACTTTGCATTAAAATTTCTTTTTATTCATAATTTTTAGCATTTATACATATAGGGATCCTGCCATATTTGCCCTTGATTTGCACCTGTAGTTAATGTACATCGACACCCATGTGTAACTAAGTTTAGGATTTTGGCACAGTTCTCAGTGATGCACTTAATCAGTGTGAACTATTTTCAGGAACCTGACTTAAGAAAATTCTTTAATTTTTAGGCCTAGTTCAACTATGGCTGTCCAAATAACAAATAACCATGAGCAAGGTTCTAATTACAAGTGCCTGGGTCTTTATCATACCAACAAATCATTTATCAACATGTGGATGACTTTTGAACATTATCACACCTAAAAATCTATCTGATTTATCTAAGACAGCAGCAAAGTCAAGTGGCAAGCCTAGTGCTAGACTAAACTGTGTTACACTGTATACATATTGAAATATAGCAAAAGTCCTTCACCATTAAAATATTAAGCCAAAAAGTGCCAAAACAGAAAGTTAAAAAGCTTGAATGACATGGGTATGTTTTAAAATAAATAAATCTGACTCTGAATATCAAAAACTTGAATGGTATAATCATAAATGAGACAAAAACCTACCATTTTTTGTCTCTTTACTACTCACCATCAAAATTTTCTTATGCTTGAAAGCTATACTTCTGATTTCAATAGTTTGTAGCCATTTTCTTCTTTCCCCTCTGCAGGAGAAACCTTATCTTTACATCTTCTAGAGAAAATGCTGCAGACTCCCTCTGGACTTCATCCATACTACAGTGGAACAATATAGCATCCTATTTTAGCTCAGTGGATTTTGTGGTAGATAATTGGGGATGTATTGCTATATGCCTTTGGTCAGCAGTTACTCTACATGATTTATTAATTGTTTCAGGCTCTCATTACACATGCTTCTCTTATTCCATTCACATGTTCATTTCTGATGTCATTTACAAGTCTATTCTAGTTTGATAATATTCCCTTCACTTAAATGGTATCGTTTCTCCAAATTCCTTTTGTTTATATAGTAGAGATATTTTAAACATGATATCATTCTGTAAAATGGAAATTGTTAATCTGTTATTTGTCAACAAACTTGTGGTTTATTAGTAATTACACTTGTTAATGTAAATCCTCTTTACAAATTATTGTTCTGATATACTTTCCAATCCAATTGTTTGCTTTTGGTCATCAAAGGTGCATTATGCAAGTAATATAAACATAGTTTGTTATAATCTTAATATCTTCCCAAGTACTTTCAAGTTTATTTGGTATTTTCTGGTTTATAACAGCCATGAATTCTTGTGTTGACTGCTTACAGTATCAACATACATTATTAAAGATCTTAGGCAAACCATTCTATATTTTCTTGATTGTTTGCATATTAATGGTTATCAAAGTGCAATGCTAACAGGTGAATGCAGAAAATGTAGCTGTTACAGGAAATAAGAGGACTCAAAAAGTGTATAAGAGGTACTCAGGCAGACCTGGTGGGTTAAAGGAGGAAACCTTTGATTGCCTGCAAAAAAGAATTCCAGAGCGTATTATTGAACATGCAGTCAGGGGCATGCTTCCTAAAGGACGTGTATGTCTTCATTCTTTTTCATTGTTTTTATAACATTTTTATATTTTCTTTTTGAAATGCAGACCATAAACTGACTAAACATGAAATTTTTATGAACAATTCTTACGATGGAGGGGTCTCTCAAATTGTCTGGAAACTCAAGACATCTCTAGAATTTTCTTAGTGTTAAAATCCCAAAATCTTATGAAGATAAAGCAGAGGTTACAATTAAGTTTTAACAATATGAAATTTTTGCATGTTTCTAACTCTTCTGATTCCTGTTTACAAAATATTATACAACTGGCCTTTCTAACCTGAAATCACATCACATAAAAGCATACATTATAGTGCCCTTAAAACACAATGATATCTGAAGCAAACTAGGGCCATGTGACCCATCAGCTGACACATGTACACAAGTCACTGTAGCAGGAAAAGAGCCATGGCCATCCCAAGCCCCTTGGATGATCTCAACTCTCTAAGGTAGGTATACATTTGTGTTGGAGTACAGGACCACTGGGAGGGGGGAGCGAGGAGGGGAGGGTGAATCAGTGGTCAAATGAGAAAACCAATTTCAAAACTTAACTCACTTATATTATGCAAAGAAACCCATTGAAAACGCTTCAAACATGATATGCAAATGCTTGATCAAAGATGAACAATCAAGCACAAAATGGCAGACCACCAAGAGAAGACAAAACACAAGTTTTATGGGTGGAAAACCCTAAAGGGTGAAAAACCACTCTGAAAATAAATTTCATTAAGCCTCACTGGCCAAAACCTTACTGGTTACATATTGTATGCCTCATTGGCAAAACAACAAGCCTCACTGGCTACACTTTATGCCTCACTGGCTACTCAATCTGCCTCACTGGCTTCTCGATCTGACTCACTGACAATTTTCAATAGAAAAAGAATGAAAAACCAGAGGGTTACTCTGTTTCAATACAAACCACTGCACTATTTTTGCATCAATTCAGCAAACACCATCTCCCCTATACAAATTTTCAAGATGTAATCTTCTTTGCATACATGAATGAAGATCTCTTTGCCAGACTCTCCTTCACCAACCACAATGAACAATAAACAATGAATCATAAAGTGTTTGCATCAATCAAACTCCGATATAAAATGATCTTGATCATTTACTTGGCACAACACATCCACTGCGGCATCATGTAAGCATTTATTCCCTCCTCATACATTATCACAACAAAGACGTGTTATCACTATCTTCACAGAGCACAATGTAAGTACCAAGTGCAAATATCTCCAAACACAGATAAGTAACACAGCAATAGTTTTTTTCCAGAAAACAATGCAGCAGATTGAATATTGAAACCTTCAGAAAACAATCCAGATTCACAACCAAATTCTAAACAGGTTTCACAATTGATTCAAATCATCTTAGAATGCTCGATCACATGAATTGGATGAAATTAACATCGATTACATTTTCTAGCAAATTTTGTGTATACGAGCCTGGATACGATGGCAAGATTTGGGCACGGGATGATGACGACAGATTGTGTTGATTGTCTCTAGTGGGTGTTCGTAGCCTTTTCAATGGTGCCAAATGCTTAGTTTGATATGCTTCGTTGTATGATCCAGGTGAATGTGTGTTACTTGTGATATATGTGTGTTCGCTTGTGATGCTACCCAACGAAGACTTTCGGGACTTCCTTCTGTAGATGCTGTTTACGCTGTAGAGGTGGCAAATGATTTTGCTCCAATGTATTAAGCCTACGCGTCCAACCACAACTTGATCCTAGATCAAGCAATATTTCGATGAGACTTATGCAACAATTTGAAAGTGTCTGCTTATTTCGCCTGGCTGCTAGTAGTCACGGTTTCGCTCTATCCAGGAAGTAATCACATAGACTTCAATCTTCTGTGGTAGACAAGAGGAGTGGTAAATCGTGGTGCTCACTGAATGAAGGCGAATTCTGCAATTAGCGGCCAGAGCCTGGGGCTCGACTTGATTGTTTGATAATCGCTCCACTCAATGCCTTGAACGCTGGATCCATCTACAAATCGATTGAGTGTAACCTGTGAGAAATCAAGCAATGTCGGAAGATGATGGAAACACAAATTTCCTTAGGAGTAAAGCTATGCTCACCCTGAATGCCAACGCTAGAAAGCTACACCTCTGCGATACTTGGCAAGACAAACTGTCCAAAATCCGTGATGCTAGAGTGATTGAAAGAACTCACATAAATACTTGGCCTCCCAAGGGGTCGGCCCAAACAAGCTTAAAATATAAAATTCAAATTTAAAATACAAATGGCGCCAACTCAACGAGTTGGCTAGAAATCAAAATTAATTTATTATTTAATAGTGTTAATAAACACTATTTGCTCCATATGTCGGCCAGGTTGATCATTTTGTTTTTGGGACATTACAGTGGAGATATTTGCACTCGGTTACTTACAGTGGTATCAGAGTAGTGGTCCTGCCAGCCTGGGTGTGGATGATTATTTATGCAACTGAGTCAAAGGGACTTAAGGGCCATTGAAAGAGAAAGGAAGAGGCCGGAAGCTGCTAGTTAGAACACCAGCCAAAGAATTGGAGGCAGAGGTAAGAAGAAGATGGAGGATCAGGTCAATGAATTTAGAGCTTTCATGGAGAAACAAGATCAAACCAATCAAACACTACTGCAAATGATGCAATCCTTGACTACGGCCATGAACAACAATAAATCAGGGTCCAACACGGCTGAAGAGGGGAATCATGAAAAATCAGGGGGTGAACACAATAGGGCATCAAGAGAATCATCTCACAGACCTTCTCAATCCACGTTCTTGCCTAGCACAAGGGCAACACATGAGGAAAAACATCTCAGCTTCACCATCATCGTTCAGGATTACATGAAGTTAGATGCTGAGGCTGAGGCTGCCATTCCATTTGATCAATTCAACATGGCTAGGAGAGCATTTGGAAGTGATGGGAGACCACGTCCGCAACAGTTAAACAAGGATCTTCAAAACAAAGTCAACAAACTTTCACTTCCAACATTTGATGGCTCGAGGAAGGTGACTGCGCATGCATGGTCTAGAAATTGAATACATACTTTTCTGTCAGCCCCATGACTAAAGATGAAGCTATCAAATTCGCCATACTGCACTTGGAGGGCTTGGCTCATGAATGGTGGCACCATGGCATTGTGACTCAAGGATTCGGACTTGTGAAGACATATGCAGATTTCACACAAAAATTGATGGGTAGGTTTGACAGGAAAGATCTTGAGGTATTCTTCCAGGAGCTAACAAGATTGAAGCAGATGGGTACTATGGATGAATATGTTTTAGAATTTCAGAGGCTTGCTGTGATGGCACCTGATGTTTCATACAAGAGGCTCATGTTCTTTTTTAGTGAAGGCTTATTTGATTCTTTTCGTGGCTTGGTGAGGGCTTTGGAGCCAACGACATTAGAGGAGGCTATTCAGAGAGCTTTGAGTCTTGAGGATTCCACCAAGAAGAGTAAACCCATGGTCAAGAGCACACCAACAAGGCAGCCTAGAAAGCCTTTCCCTAAGGCAAATCCTCCACCTAAGGGTCTTCCTCCAAGACCAAATGGATCAGACATGTCAAGGAACAAACTTTGTAAGAAGGGCTTGTGCTACTATTGCAGAGAGAAATGGAACAATCATCACAGATGTCAAGGAAGGAGCCAAGTCTACTACATTGAGGTAGTTATCCATGACGGAGCATGAACTAAAGAAGGGGATAATGAGGAGGCTACCAATGAGGAAGGACAAGAGGTCATTGTAGAAGGTCCCATGGGAAGTACTCTTGCAACACTTTCAGGAGCACCATGATACCATTCCCTCCATGTTCGAGGAGTGCTTCGAGGAAAGAGAGTGACAGTACTGATTGATAGCGAGCTACTCATAATTTCATTGACAAGAAGACAGTTGCCAAGTTATGCTTGGAAGCAGAAGACTTTGATGGGTTTGATGTTGCAACTATTGGAGGAAATGTCCTTTCTTGCACTAGACGGATTCAACAAATGGAGTTGACTCTTGGAGGACACAAGATGAGAGATGATTGCTATGTTGTTGACATTGGTGACACAGACATGGTTTTAGGAGTACAGTGGCTTCATTCATTGGGAGAGTACACCACCAACTACCAAACCATGGAGCTGAAATTCAAACATGGCAGTAAAGAGGTTGTCCTCAAAGGCCTCTCCAGGAATGGTCCTATGGTGGTTTCAGCAAAAAGGATGGAGTGATCCTTTCGTAGAGATGAAGTAGCATGGGCAGCAAAGTGCTTGGTCACAGACACTAGTCCACCGAAAGAAGAAAGAACCTTTCCCATTGACATTCAGGCTATTTTGAACAAAAAGTGCAAGGTGTTTCGAGAGATTCCAGCTGGATTGCCACCAGATAGGGGATTTTAGCATGTGATAGAGCTTGAAGGAGCTAAACCCGTTATCACTACTCCATATTGGCATCCCAGAGTGTACAAGGAAGAAATCAAGAAGGCTATCAAGGAGTTGTTGGATATGGGACATATTTGCCCAAACTCGAGTCCTTTTGCCTCTTATGTGGTGTTGGTCAAAAATAAGGATGGGACACTCAGGATGTGCATCGATTATAGAGCACTCAACAAGAAGACATTCGAGAACTGCTACCCTATTCCCGGGATCGATGAATTGATAGATGAGCTACATGGAGCAGTGGACTTCTCCAAGATTGATCTACGTTCGGGATATCATCAGATTAGAGTCAGGGATGAGGATATGCATAAGACGGCTTTCAAGGGTCATTATGGGCATTATGAGTTCTTAGTGATGCCGTTTGGGTTAACCAATGCCCCCACTACATTCCAGTCATGTATGAATCAGGTATTAATTTTTTAGTTGAGAAAATTTGTGTTAGTTTTCTTTGATGACATCTTGATCTATAGTAAAACATGGGAGGATCATCTGAAGCATATAGAGGAGGCGCTTGACATTCTTGAGAGGCATTCATTTTATGCTAAGATGTCAAAATGTGAGTTTGGATTGACTGAGATTTTGTACTTGGGCCATAAGATCAGTGCTCAAGGGGTTAGTGTTGATGAGGAGAAGATCAAGGCTATTCAGGATTGGCCTAGACCCAAGAATTTGACACAACTAAGAGGGTTTGTGGGCCTTTGCAGCTACTATAGAAGATTTGTGAAGGGTTTCTCCTAGCTTGTAGCACCATTAACCAATTTGACAAAGAAATAAGCTTTCTCTTGGAGTCCCACAACATAGCAGGCATTCGATAAACTCAAGGAGGTAATGAGCTCATGTTCTGTCTTGGCTATTCTAGATTTTTCATCTCCCTTTATACTTGAGTGTGACGCTTCGGGAGAGGGTATTGGGGCAATGTTGATGCAAAATAAGCATCCCATAGCATATGAGAGTAGAAAACTCACAAATTCAGAAAAGGTTTTCTCCATCTATGATAAGGAGATGTTGGCTATCAAGCATGCCCTTGCAAAGTTCAGACAGTACTTGGTTTGTGGGAAATTTGTGGTGAAGACGGACCATAACAGCTTGAAGTACTTACTCAATCGACATGATTTGAATGATAGACAACAAAAATGGGTAAGTAAACTCCAAGCCAATGATTTTGATATTGAATATGTGAAAGGCAAGAATAATGTGGTAGTGGATGCACCTTCTAGGAAGCCTTATCTTTGTGCTATGACTGATATTTGCTGATTGGAAGGTGGGCATTATAGCTGATTATGCTAAAGATTCATTTGCTAATGACATCTTGGAAGGGAAAGTAATTGATGACAGGTACAAGGTGGTTGAAGATCTCATCCTCTACAAAGACCGGGTCTATCTTGTGCCCCACTCCAAGATCAAGAATAGAATTGTGAGAGCTTGCCATGATACTCCTCTTGCTGGTCACCCCGGATTCTATAAGACATACAAGCAAGTAAGGGAACGTTTTGCATGGAAGGGGTTGAAAAATGACATATTGCAGCATGTTAGAGAATGCTTGGTGTGCCAACAAAATAAAACGGAACATGTGTTATCAGCTGGTTTGTTGCAACCCTTACCTATTCCAGATCAGAAATGGGAAAGCATATCAATGGATTTCATCACGGGACTCTCGAAGGTGCAAGGTAAAGATTGCATTTATGTTGTGGTGGATAGGCTCACAAAATATGCTCACTTTTATGCCATTACTTTAGAATTTAGAGCTCCACAAGTTGCTGATCTGTTTTTCAAGGAGGTTTTTATATTTCATGGGCTGCCAAAGAACGTTGTGAGTGATAGGGACAGCAGGTTCATCAGTTTGTTTTGGCAAGAACTCTTTCGTTTGGCTCACACTGAGGTAACTCCCAGCACTAGTTACCACCCCCCAAACGGATGGACAAACGAAGATCGTGAATAAATGGATTGAAGGGTACTTGAGGAACTATGGGATGGGGCAGCAATCAGCTTGGGTGAAATGGTTACATCTAGGAGAATACTGCTGCAACACTACACATCACATGTCTATTGGTATGTCTCCTTTTAAGGCACTCTATGGATATGATGCCATCTCCTTCACGAATCTAATTCTCTTCGACAACAGAGTACCAAGGGCTAGGGACATGATGCAACAAAATGTGGATATCATGAATTCCCTTAAGGAGAACCTTCGACGTGCTCAAAACCAGCAAAAGTTATATGCAAACCAGTGAAGGACAGAGAGAGTTTTCGATGTCAACGACATGGTGTACTTGAGATTACAGCCCTATAGATAGTCATCCCTCAAAAGGAAATGGTGCAAAGAAGCTAAAGCCAAGATTCTATGGACCATTCAAGATTATAAGGAGGATTGGGGAGGTTGCTTATGAGCTCGAATTGTCCCAAGGGAGTAGAATTCATAACATCTTTCATGTGTCTTGCTTGAAAAAGGCCTTGGGATAGCAGATCACACCGTCAATGGAGTTACCACCACTTGGTGACGAAGGAAAACTCATACTTGAACCTGAGACAGTGCTGGATGTGAGGGAGAAGAGATTGAGGAACAAGGTTATTCTAGAGTACTTGGTTAAATGGAAGGGTCTGCTCGTTGAAGATGCTATGTGGGAAGGAGTAGAAATTTTTGAGCATCCTAATTTGAGGTTGCTGGAGGACCAACAACAATCTGGGGGAGGGGACTGTAATGTCCCAAAAACAAACTGATCGACCTAGTTGACATATGGAGCAAACAATGTTTATTAACACTATTAAATACTAAATTAATTTTGATTTCTGGCCGACTCATTGAGTTGGCGCCATTTGCATTTTAAATTTGAATTTTATATTTTAAGCTTGTTTGGGCTGACCCCTTGGGAGGCCGAGTATTTAAGTGAGTTCTTTCAATCACTCTAGCATCATGGATTTTGGACGGTTTGTCTTGCCAAGTATCGTAGAGGCGTAGCTTTCTAGCGTTGGCACTTAGGGTGAGCGTAGCTTTACTCCTGAGGAAATTCATGTTTCCATCATCTTCCGACATTGCTTGATTTCTCACAAATTACACTCAATCGATTTGCAGGCGGATCCATCGTTTGAGGCATTGAGTGGAGCGATTATCAAACGATCAGGCCGAGCCCCAAGCTCTGGTTGCTAATTGCAGAATTTGCCTTCATTCAGTGAGCACCACGATTTACCACTCCTCTTGTCTGCCACAGAAGATTGAAGTGTATGTGATTACTCCCTGGATAGAGCGAAACTGTGACTACTAGCAGCCAGGCCAAATAAGCAGACACTTCCAAATCGTCGCATAAGTCTCATCGAAATATTGCTTGATCTAGGGTTGAGCTGTGGTTGGACGCGTAGGCTTAATATACTGGAGCAGAATCATTCGCCACCTCTACAACGTAAATAGCATCTACAGAAGGAAGTCTCGAAAGTCTTCGTTGGGCAGAGCATCACAAGCGAACACACGTATATCACAAGTAACATGCATTCACCTGGATCATACAACGGAGCATATCGGAATAAGAGTTTGGTGTCACTGAAAGGGCAACAAATGCCCACTAGAGACAATCGACACAATCTGCCGTCATCATCCCGTGCCCAGATCTTACCATCATATCCATGCTCGTATACATAGAATTTTCCAGAAAATGTAATCGATGTTAATTTCATCCAATTCATGTGATCGAGCATTCTAAGATGATTTGAATCAATTGTGAACCCTGTTTAGAATTTGGTTGTGAATCTGGATTGTTTTTTGAAGGTTTCAATATTCAATCTGCTGCATTGTTTTCTGGAAAAAAACTATTGCATTTGCTGTGTTACTTATCTGTGTTTGGAGATA